>CM055430.1:619262-719262 GCA_029228465.1 Salix viminalis
TATTATTATTATTATTATTGTGTTATATTAGAAATTCAAAAAAATAAAAGTATAAGGGCTGAAATCAAAATAAAATATAAAGGGATGAAAATAACAAATTAAAAGTTTAAGGGCTGAAATGAAAGTTAGATTTATTAACATTTTCAATTCAAGGACAAATGTGCAAAAAAATGAAACTTCAGTACCGAATTTATTCAGGTCTTTGCAACCTAATCCGAAAATTAAAAGATGAAGGGACCCAGAGTGAAAAGTTAACATTTCATTAATTTCAATTGAAGGACCCAATTGAACAAAATCAAAACTTATATAACTGAAATTAGGGGCCATATACACAATTAAAAGTCAAGGGACCGAAATGCATTTATCCACAACTTCGGGGGGGCTCTCCCGCACTTTAACGTCGTGAGAGAGAGAAACGAATCAATCGGCTTTTAACCGGCGACCGCGCGTCCCACGACCATCGTGTGTAGAAACGCTGTCGCATCGGGAGGAAGACCAAGAGGCTGCGACCGTATTGGGCCGGTAGACCATTTCCGGCCATCAGTATCACACCGCGACGCCTCTTGAACGGGCGTCAGGGCGGACTATCGTCGAGCGTGCACTGAAACGCTGCTGACAGATTTTCGAATATATATAAATAATAATGGTCAGTTACCGTTATGTCCCTGCTCTTAATTAATAGATTTTGTCTTATTAGGGGCTAGAACCGTCTTTAGCCATTTAAAAATTAATCATGGCCGGACCGGACCGGACCGGACCGGTCCGTACACGCGCAATTACCCCCTTAACCCTCAGCCGAAAACGTTATTTTGTCTTATTATGAGGGACAAAATCGTTACTACACTGTTCATAGGCGGAAAAAACAAAAAAAAATAGGGTGGACGAACTCGCGCGACACACGGGTGAAATAGCTCGCGTCCACAGTGAAAGTAGAGTGTGTGAACAGTAATGAATAGTATTTTTTGTATTCTTTTAGTTATTTGTTAATGTTGTCTTTGTCAATCACCCCAGGTATAACTCCTCGTTCCAGTGATGCATTAGGGAGGGTACACAAAAAACCCGAACCTGAAAGGATGTGGAGCTAATTTAAGCCTTTGAATTTCTAGATGACTCGTCATGAATGTAGGCTTGAATTCCTTGCAAGTTTTACCTCAAGCTTCGGGACAGGAGCCATACATATAATGATATCAATATCCCATTCCCATCTGACTTGGAAGTTGTTATATTTATTTCTACAGGAGTAGTGAGATGATACATGAGAGGAATGGTGGTGGGGCCGGTGGTGCTGATTCAAAGCGAAAAAGAGAGAGAGAGAGGGAACATTCTGGGACTTGGCTCTTTATGTGAGTGTGCAGGCAAGGCACGGAGGGGCGGCTGTCAAACACGAGGAACAGCTCATCTCTTTTATGGGAGGTTTTTTGGGTGCATTTTGTGGGGTTTCTTCCTTTTCTTTTCTTTTCTCGAGATTTTGTCCTGCAGTTCTTAGTGTTTTACGGTCTCTCTCGTGCACTGAACGTTGTGTGTTTAAGTTGTTGTTTTTAACTTTCGGTGTTTGAGCACCAGCTAATAATAAGAAACACGGAAGGTGTCTTTTATTGGGAGATTGGTTTCTAGAGAGGAATTTCCCAACACTTTAAAGTGGCAAAAATAGGACGTACTCTCCTGCTTTGATTCTGCTTTTTTGTGTTGATGATCCTTTCAATCAAGTATTGCTCTTTGTTATTTTTTATATTAAGCTCTTACAAATTTCTTGGTTTGCCTCTTCCTTTTACACCTTCCAATCTTGTTTATCCTCTTACGAGCATTAATTGAAGCTGGTTTCCTTTAAAAATCTACTTTGATTGAAACAGTTTTTGTATATTATGAGATACCATTCCTTTTGGTGGGAAGCTTTCAGAATCTTGAAGCTGAATTTATGACTTGTTGAGGTAATTCATGGGGTTTGATTAGTATTTATTTATTTCGGTGTTAAACTATGAACACAGATTCTGTGTCACTTTCTTGACATGATGCTAAAGCTCTTGCATGAATACCTCCACTTTGGAACAACTTTGTTGGTAGTGATGCTCCCTTGTGTAATCCAATTCCCCCTCGAAATTGATGCTTTTTGTCTACTGTTTTGGTGGCTCCCTGAACTAATACCAAGATATGCTGTCTTCTCGTTGCAGGTGCGGTGTAGCTTAAATTGAAAGGTGACGGAAGGAGATTCAGGTATGTAGAAGAATGTGAATTTTTGGGTTTGGGTCCAGAGATTGAAAGGTGTCTCTTTTTCTAGTGTTTGTGTGGGTGATCTATTGATTATATACTGTGGATACAAGAAATTAAGAAGAAAGAAGGAAGCAAGCAGAGAGAGAGATGATAAATTAATGGAATAAGACTCGGGACGGTGGAGTCAATTTTGAGCAAGTGGGAGCGTCTTTTTCTTTTATTTATCATGTTTGAGAGAGTTTATAGGCCATGTCTCCTTAATTAACCTTCTCTGTCCGGTCGGTGTCCTTGGACTCTCTGTTGCCATTTTCGTAAGCAACCATTTCTCTTGGCTACAAAACCACACCCTCCCCATTTACTCTTTCCCTCATCGACCTCGTTGTGTGGGCAACATCCGGTCATGCTACGAAACTCATCAAAACAATTTTCTTTTTCTTAGTCTTCCTGGAGATTTTAGTTTGCGAAGTTTTGGATTTGGGAATTGGAGTTTTTGAAGGAGAAGCTGAGGAACTGATCTCTACTCGGAGAATATGAAATTTATGAAACTTGGATCGAAGCCTGATTCGTTTCAGGCCGATGGGGACAACATCAGGTAAGTTTTGAGATCCTAGTTTAAACTAGATACTAATTTACATTAGCTGTAATCAATTTACCTCTGCTGAAGACCATTCAAAAAACCATGTTGTTCTTTGAGCAATTAACTTCTATGTTAATTTTTCCAAGTTCAATTGCTGCTTCCCAGTTCAGTTTCATTTTCATATTTGAAAGGTTTTGATTCTATTGAAGAGTATTTGTTTCACTGTTTTTTAAATTCTCTAAGTGAATGCTTAATTATCATCTATTTCGAGTACATTTTTAAATGCCTAGTGCAATTTTAAAGCAGTATTTGTCAATATCAACTGTTGTGGAACAAACTCTCGATCATTTCCATCTCGGTTTCTCCCTGTACTACAAGAAAATACAGTGCCTGCGATTCCTTCAAAAGTTGAAAAGGCATGACGTTCTTATTGAAGCCTCTTCAAAATAGTGCTCACGGTCTTAAATATCTTTTTTACTGGAGGTTTCTCTGCCATTCCATTTAAACTCAACCTCATAATCCAGAATTAATTTATCCCCTTTGCTCAAAAGCTTGTGCTTGCTTTTTCATATTTAAAACTCAGAAGACGTTTATATCCATGTTCTTCTGTTTTATCATAGTCTCTAGCATTGTTCTATATGAGTTATACAAATTTGTTTGCAGCATGATCTGCCAAACTTCTTTTTTCCAGGTATGTTGCGACTGAGTTGGCGACGGACGTGGTGGTTAATGTCGGGGATGTGAAATTCTATCTGCACAAGGTATGAATGGAACATGAATTATTGGACGGTTTGAAGGAATAATACTTGTACATAAAACTACGAAAAAACGAGTTAACGATAATGATTCAATCTCAAAATCACAGATCTTGCAACGTAGATTGTTCTGGTACTGACTGCCAGGGTTTGTGGATTTCCTTTCATGTTTCTCTAGTTTCCACTGCTATCCAAGAGTGAGCATCTGCAGAAGCTGGTTGCAAGCACAAATGATGAGAATGGTGATGAGATTCTCATCCAGGAGATTCCTGGCGGACCTGCTGCTTTTGAGATCTGTGCGAAGTTCTGTTATGGTATGGCAGTCACTCTCAATGCATACAATGTGGCTGCAGCTCGGTGTGCAGCAGAGTACCTTGAGATGTATGAAAGTGTTGAGAAAGGAAACCTTGTCTACAAGATTGATATTTTCCTGAATTCCAGCATCTTTCGCAGCTGGAAAGATTCTATTATCATCCTCCAGACCACAAAATCTCTCCTTCCATGGGCCGAAGAATTGAAGTTGGTTAGCCGTTGCCTTGATTCCATAGCTTCAAAGGCTTGCATGGACACTAACATGGTGGAGTGGTCATACACCTATAGCAGGAAAAAGCTCCCATCTGAGAACGGGAAAGATCCTCTGTGGAATGGTGTAAGAAAACCCCAAGCAGTTCCTAGAGATTGGTGGGTAGAAGATCTTTGTGAACTTCAAATCGATCTATACAAAAGGGCAATCACAACAATAATAAAAAAAAGGAAGAGTCTCCAGTGATGTAATCGGAGAAGCCCTGATTGCATATACCTTGAGAAGACTGCCAGGTTTTAGCAAAGGAATTGTGCTGGGCAGCGATGTTACAAAACACAGGTCATTGGCTGAGACCATTGTCGGGCTGCTGCCCGCAGAGAAAGGCAGTGTTCCCTGTGGTTTCATGCTTAGGTTATTAAGAGCAGCAATGCTGCTAGAATGTGAAGAAACGGGAAGGAATGAATTGATGAGAAGAATAGGCCAGCAGCTCGACGAGGCTACCGTGGCTGATCTCTTGATTCAATCTCCAACAACAAAGTGTAATGTTGATATTGTGCAAGGCCTAGTAGACAAGTTCGTGGCCTATGAACAGAATGCGAGGAGTGCTCTTCTTGTAGACAGTGACCTCCAGGAAAATAGAAGCCCAAAGTCTGCACCAGATGCTTCCAAGGCGGTTGTAGCAAAGCTGGTCGAGGGTTATCTTGCTGAAATCGCACGTGATCCCAATTTACCTCTCTCAAAGTTCGTCCATCTTGCGGAGACGGTATCAGGCTTTGGAAGACCATCGCATGATGGGTTGTACCGCGCCATCGATATGTATCTCAAGGTAAAGCTCCTAAAATTTCAATTTTTACAGAAGCATCGCTCACCGATTGTTTGTGCTGGCGAGCAGGAGCACCCGGGGATGAGCAAGAGTGAGAGAAAGAGAATATGCAGGCTGATGGATTGCAGGAGGTTGTCAGCAGACGCGTGCGTGCATGCCGTGCAGAATGAGCGGCTGCCCTTGCGAGTCGTCGTTCAGGTTCTCTTCTCCGAGCAGGTCAGGCAAGCAGCATCAGGTGTGGACACTCCCGAACTACCTGGGAGCTCCAGATCGACGACCAATACCGAGGAGGACTGGGACGCCGTGCCAACAGCTGAAGATATCAAGGCTTTGAAAGGAGAGCTTGCTACTCTACGGCTAGGGCGCAGTGGCAGCGATAGAGATTTGAATGAAAAAGTTGCAGCTAGTAAAATGAAAGGTGTAGTCCTGTCAAAGATCTTTTCGAAGCTGTGGTCAAACAAAGAGCGAAATGGTGAGATTAGCAGCTCTGATACATCGGGTTCTGCCACTGCATAATAGGACACCAAATCTACACGTACCTTCATCAACCAGAAGGCATTCAGTTTCTTCATCAGAACACCTTGAGCAAAACAGTAGAGCATGGTCAGCGAGTTGACCGCTAAGAATTCATAGAATTCACTGACGATTACCAGCGGAATCTCCACTGGGATTTTCCATGTAAAAGATTGCTATTTTTGGTTTTTAGCATATTTTAAAAAATACTACTGGCAAAATAATATAGTTTACTTTTTCTTTTTTTATGAAATAACGCAGTTTCGTTTACGTTCATATATGTTGTAATTGAGAAACACATTATAACAGTGTATTATTCATAATAGTGATATCCTTACCAAAAAAACGAGGAGCAATAGAAAACAATTCCAGAAACACATTAAAGCTATGATAGTATCGGCATTGTTGTTGTTGTTATTCTTATTATAAAGATTTTATATCAAGAAGTTAGATTCATCTCGTTAAGATTTTTATATTGATATCAATGTTGTCATAATTAGAATTTTAATGTGTTTTCATGATTTTTCTTCTTCTTTTCTCTATCCTCTCCTAATTATTTAATATTTTCTAAATGATATAGTTATTCTAAATAGCAACAAATTATAAACGACATGTTTTTCAACAACTAACATGTACAAGTTATATTGTTTCCATATATCTTTATTGTACTAATTCACCAATATTTTTAATTAATTGTGCTAATTTGGAAAAAAATAATAATGTAAAATAGACTATTCAAATGCATAGGGATGTGTTCTTTGAGAGTTTTCACTGTTTAGGGAAAAAAACAAGGGAATTTGATGCGAACCATAGAGGAATTTAATGAAATTCGCTACCCCAAGATCAATCTAATTAAAGTTTGTTGAGATTTGAATGAGCTTATCACAATGGAAAACTTGCTCTGAGGAAACAAGACTATAAACCAACTCGATCACAATGCCGCCTACACTTGATAATCAAGTATTCTAAATCTAGTATTCTTCTCTCAATCCTTATGTAATGGTCTTGGTTCCACCAACAAAACCCTCTTGAACATGAATCAGATTAATCGAGTCTTGCTTTATATTATTATAAATCCTCTTGAAGTCCATTGAAGGCTTTTCTAAACTTCTTAACCCTGAGCCTAGTAACTAGATCAGCTGGAACCTCCAATAGATCCTTTGATGGTTGGATTGCATCATCCTCTCCCTCCTTAAAATGATTCGACCTCAAATCATTACCTACATCAAACAAATAAAGATTAGAAACATTGAATGTAACACTAAACTCACCTAATATATCACCAAAATCATGATCATCAAGTTACAGCTCCTTAATATACTCAAATACTAGCAATTTAGTATAATGAGTATTAAGAACATACCTTCACGACAAGGCATTGATGACCATATTTTCCTGACCTTGCTTGTATTTAATTACATATGGAAAAAATTCAACAAACTCAACCCATTTAGCATGTCTCCTACTTAGCTTACCTTCACTGTTCAAATGTTTCAATTATTAGTGATTAGTATGTATGACAAACTCTGGGGACCACAAATAATGTTGTCAAATCTCCAAAGCCCTCAATACTGCATACAACTCTTTTATCAGAAGTGGGATATTTAAGAATTGCATCATTGAGTTTCTCACTAAAATAAGCATTGAGTTGTTTTTCTTGCATTAGAATAACTCCAATACCTATTTCCAAAAACATCATATTCAATCTCGAAAGCTTTATTAAAAGTAGGTAAAAAGAGTAAAGGTGATGAAATCAACTTTGATTTAAACAAGCTAAAAGTATTTTCTTTTTCTTCTCCCCACTTGAAACCCATGGTTTTCTTAACAATTTCAGTCAATTGAGAGGCTAAAGTTTTTAACAAATCTCCTATAAAAACTAGCCAAACCACGAAATTCCTAATGTTTGTTATGGATTTTGGTGTAGGCCATTGTTGAATAGCCTTAACCTTAGCCTCATCCATTTTTATACCTTTTGCATTAACAACATTTCCAAGAAAAACAATCATATTCATGCAAAAGTCACACCTTTTCAAATTAGCGTATAAGGACTCTTATCTACGCACAACAAGTACTTATCTCAAATGACTTACATGCTCATCAATCTCTTTACTATAATCAAGATATCATGAAAGTAAATGACTACAAACTTACCAATAAAAGCACGCAACAAATGATTCATCAATCTTATAAAAGTACTAGGTGTATTAGCAAGTACAAAAGACATAACAAACCACTCATACAACCCTTTTTTAGTATTAAAAACAGTTTTCCATTCATCCCCTTCTTTCATCCTAATTTGATGATAACCACTTTTCAAGTTAATTTTTGAAAAAAAAATTAATACTATGTAATTCATCTAATATATCACCTAATCTAATAATGGTATGTCGGTGCTTTACAATGATGTTATTGATAAATCGACAATCCACACATATTCACCACATTTTGTCTTTTTTGGAATAAAAAACATGGATATTGCACAAGAACTCATTCTCTCTCGAATGTATCCTTTCGACATATCGCCCACTTGCCTTTGAAGCTCCTTAGTCTCTCTAGGATGACTCTTCTAACCCGGCCTATTTGGTATAGTTGCTCTTGGAACAAAGTCAATTTGATACTCAACACCTCTAATTGGCAGCAAACCACTAGGAATATCATCTCGAAAGACATCCTTAAATTCCTGCAAAAGAATTTTAACAGCACTAGAAACACTAGAAGCTAAATCATCCGAGTTAAAGAATGCCTCCTTATACACAAGTAAAATCATAGGTAAGTCAAAAGGATAGACATGTTTAAGATCATTATATTTTGCCAAAAAAGATGTTTCACCACTTTTTCTATACACTCTTCTTTCCTCACATTTTCTTTCATTTTCTCTCCACTCTCGACCTTCTTTTGATTTTTTTATTCTTGGACGTGACCCTCCCCTAATGTTTTAAAGGTCAAAACTTCGTGCCCTTTTGTTTTCAACTCATGACTCACTTTCTTTTCTCTATTCCATACATCCTTACCATGTTCAACTTGTTTTTCCATTTTGGCCGAATCTTTGTGTTCCTTGACTTTGGTCAAAACATGTTGCTCTTCTTCAATTGAATTTGATCTTCATACACTTGCTTTAGTGAGAGTGGGGAAAATGTATAAATCATTCTCTAATGAATACTTATTCTTAAACCCATTGTGTTTGGCTTTTCTATCAAATTATCAAGTCCTCCCTAGTAACAGATCAATAACATGCGTAGGCGTAACATCACACAACACTTTATCCTTATATTTACCTACTGTAAAAAAACCATCACCTAATTATTCACCTAACACCACCACATTCATTCAAACATTGAAGCTGATAAGCCCTCTTATGTTTTATGGTATTCAATCTTAACTTTCTAACCAAAGTAACATTGGTAACATTAGTATAACTACCACTATCAATGATCATACTACATATCTTATCGTTGATTAGGCATTTAGTATGGAAGATTTTATCCCTTTATTGCTCCATAATATTTTGCTCCACATCATCCTTCTTAGTCTGAACATTGAGCAACCTCCTAATCACCAAAACTTTATCACCAATAGCATACTCAAAATCACTAGTATCTTCAAGTGGTGGCATGTCATTATAATTAGACTCCTCATTGGTAGACACAATCTCTCCATCATCCTTTAGAATCATAGCTTGATGATCTGTACACTATGATGCATATTGTACAATCGCTGACACTTCAAACATTTTATATCAAGATTATGCTTCGGTTGGACTTCTCTATTAAGTTTTTGATCATTGGCCAAAACCTGCTTCTTCATAGAGGGAGGTTCAACATTTTTAGAAGTCACCAATGACTTCATTGGTGTACTACCCTCTTTCCTATAACTCATTGTACAACCCGAAGAAGACCCTATATAAGCTCTAAATCATGTATTACCCCTCATTTTCAATTGTCCTTCAACCTTAATGGCTAAATGTACTAACTCCTCCAAACAAACATATCATTGCAACTCCACAACATTAGTTATATCTCTATTCAAGCCATTAAAAAACCTAGACATAGTAACTTCCTCCTCATTAAAATTAGCTCTAATCATAGCCACTTCTAATTCTTTCAGATACTCTTCCTCAATCTTACTACCTTGTGTAATCATTTCTAAACGATTAAACAACTCCTTATAACAATGTTTAAGAATATATCATTTCTTCATTATTGTCTTCAACTCCTCCTACATGCTAACTGGTTTTCTATATTCCTTCTTCTTTCTACCACCAATCTCTCCCACTAAACCATGGCATAATTGGTAAACTCACTACAACTAACTTAATTTTCTTTTCTTCAGAGTATCTATGTATGTCAAAAATCATCTTCACCTTTTTTTTCTCAATCCAAGTAAGCTTTCGGATCAGTTTTACCCTTAAAGGCTAGGATTTTTAAATTAATACTACCTAAATTTTGGTCTACATCTCCCAAATCATCAAAATCTCCTCTATGCTCACAATCCCCAGGTGGCCGAATATGTCTCCTCCTTGGCCGTTTCCAATTTTTCAATCCTAGTCATAAACTTACCACACATAAATTGCACCTGTTGTTGTATTCTTGAAGTGCATCTTGTGGGATCTTACCCTTCTTATGTGGCACACTATTAGAAGATATATTTTTTTCTCTTATATAAACCTACACAAAAATTGATAGCAAATAAAAAAATAACACCTCAAACACTCATGTTTCACGTAGATTTATAGGCTTTTCAATCTAATATGCCCCCTACATCTTTTTCCATTCAAATTGCCCTTCTTTAGTTCTTGAAATCACTTAGCAAAAATTTAGAAAAAAATTAACCAGCTACATAGTGAATTTACAAATTTGATATAGACTTGAAAAGCAAGAAATTTACGAAACTAACAAAACAAAACTACGATGACAAGTTCATGAGCAACAATGCAAATTTATTCATGTTTCACATAGATTTATAGGTTTTTCAATCTAATATGCCCCCTACATCTTTTTCCATTCAAATTACCCTTCTTTAGTTCTTGAAATCACTTAACAAAAATTTAGAAAAAAATTAACCAGCTACGTAGTGAATTTATAAATTTGATATAGACTTAAAAAACAAGAAATTTACGAAACTAACAAAACAAAACTACGATGACAAGTTCACGAGTAACAATGCAAATTTATACAAATCATATGACAATTTAAAGACACAAAACAAAAAAAATCAAAAAAAGAGCTAAACAATTACGAATTATCAAGAACTAAAGATTTAATTAAAGAAAATTCCAAGAACTTAAGAAATCGACAAAACTACCCAAATTTCAAGAAACACAATCAAGACTAATCAATTGCCTAATGATCAAGGTTTCTTCAAGTATGTATTCTAACAAAACTCAAAAAAGTGATTTTCCTTTTTTTTATGTGACAACAATCAAGATTGCAGGAATCAAACAAGAGATAGTAAGGACTCAAATTGAAGGATATAACTTGTGATTAGATCTGCTCTAATACCAGCTAATGCAAACCCTAGAAAAAATTAATGGAATTCGTGACCTCAAGATCAATCTATTTCAAGTTTGTTGAGATTTGAATGAGCTTATTACAATGGAAGATTTATTCCAAGACAACAAGACTATAACCCAACTCGATCACAACGCCTAAATTTTGGAGATCAGCAAAGAAAATATAAAATCACAACAAAGAATGATTAATTCTTTGAAGAGTTGAAAATTCAATCAAGAACTAAGATTGACATCCAATAAATTGGCTACAATGATGAAATTATCATAAAATGAAATTATTCCTAAAGAGTATTTAAACTCCAAGTCAAAATTCTAGTTTCCCTAATGGATTTCACATAAACCCAATTTAAATAATAATCAACCCAAGATAAAATTAGCCTAATCTAATTAAAACAAACAAAATAAACAGGGTTAAAACCGAAACAATTAAAGCAAAGAAATTTTTTTTCAAATTTTTTTTTGAAATTCAAAAATAAATAGGTTTTAAACTAGCTCATAGACTCGATTCAAGTCAAATCAATTTTTTTAACTATAAAAAAACATAAAGATATCAAAAGCTTCAAATCTTATGTATATTAAATCATCAATAAAAAAATATTAAGATGATAATATATTAGATTATTTAGGGGTGAATCCTTGTTAATATACAAAATTTATAATTCAAGTTATGAGACCATGAGAATCCTATATAAATCAAATTGAAATAAACTAGAAATTTCATCTCCAATAAATAAAATATCAAAGGAAAAAAAAAGGATTTTTTTTAGTAAACCTATATAGATAAATCAAACTCACCAACTATGAAAATGGTGATGATTCCTAACTAATCCATTGCTTAAGATTGATTTAAAAAAAAAAAAGTAAAAAAACGAAGAGGAAGAAAGAATTCACCTGTTAACTTATCAATTTTTTGTTAATAAACAAACTACTATTTACCATACAAATAATCCTTTCATCGTTAGTCTCGAACAGCATAATTATGCTTTTCGAACAAAATTAGCAGTTAATTTCGGATTACTTTATTATGTCTTGTTTTTCATTTCATAGACACTACACCTGCAGCTGGAAACTGTACCGGGACAACAAGAGGGTAAAACTGATTATTAGATTCCATTAATCCTTGTGTTCTCCATCTACCAGAGCCTCCAAAGTAGGAGGAAGAAGAAGAAGATTGCTGCAGGCGCTAATTGATAAAATAAAATTTGAAGGAGAGTGGTGGTGCTCATGGAGAATGCTGGACCTCATGTGCATAATGACATTTCTATAGAAGAAAAGAAATGAGGGTAGTTGGCACTGAGAAAGATGAGCGTGTAACAGCAAAAGAGGTCTGTGAGATTAGTTGGCAAATGTGTCGGAAGATTAAAAAAAAAAAAGAGTATATATCAAAGAAACAAGCAGGCAAAGCTTGGACTTGAAGAGAGGAGGAAGGCTTGGACTTGAAGAGAAGAATCTCTCCCATTCCAATTTTTTTCTCAGAAATCTTTTTTTTTCTCTACAAAAAGAGAAAATATATTAATAATTCTTTTAAAAAAGAAATTACAAGTAAAGTGATTTTTAAACCCCTTTAATTTGTCTAAATATATTCTTTTATATTTAACAATATTATAAGAAATAAATTACAAATAATTTTACTGTATCATAAAAAATAAACTAGAAAATGACTTATTCATGTTTTATTTTTTAATTTTATTAAAAAAATAGGATAGAATCTGACAAAATATTTTTATGAAAAATAAATATAAAAAAGCTAAATTATATAAATTATTTTAAATAAAACAAATAGTAATCAAAAAAATTAAGATTAATTTTCATATGTATAGAAGTTGAAATTGTTTTAAAAAAAATTCAGAAATTATTTTAAATAAAATAAACAACAATAAAAAATTAAAAAGAATTACTGTTAAGTTTTGAGAAGTGTCTCCCGAAGAAAACAAATACTAGAAGTTCTTTTATCTCCGAGTGATTTTTTTTAAGGTTACGAGTCATTAAAAAAACAAGGAAACCAGGTTCTGTAATAATTTAGCAACAAGAGCAGTTGGGCAGTAGTTGGTAACTTTATTCTTTTAAAATCATACTTGTCACCTGTTAACTCGAGTAGGTAACCCAAGAGACTCCCCTCTCATTTACTTTTGTATTCACACACTCTGTTTCTCTAGCTTCGCAGGTCTCACATTGCTGTGATCTATTAACAAGGTTGGAATTTGATGCTTCCTTTTCTGTTTGGAGAAGTGCCCATTTGGTGAGTTTTGGTTTTTTTCTCGTCTTATTTGAGGAAGCATTTGATGATTTTCAAGGTACTCTCAAATCACCCATTTAGGAGGTATCAGTTGATTTCAGTTCTTGCATAATTCAAGCAGAAATTGTTTCTTCTCTTGATACCCATCTGAGAATATTGCAAAAGGGTGTCTGAAAACGTATCTTTTCGGATTCTTGGGGTTGTTTGGTTTTTAATTCTCAAAATTTGGAACTTATTTTTTCCTTTTTAGGACTTTCTCAAGATACCAATTTGCTTATTCCAAGTTCAATGCTTCAAGTTTTGTAGTGATCATCTTGAATTTAGGTCTTAATTGAAGACATTCAAGGTGATAAGATCAATGTATTGGTACTTAAATGTGCGGAGAAGGTGGAAAAAAAAACTAGTCCAACAAAAGTGAAAAAAAGGGAATCTGCTTTCCTTTTGATGAGCTGTTTGTTAGCTAATGCCATTGTTTGTCTGTGTCTACTTTATGCTCTGAAAGGTTCACTTTGTTGTCTTTAGGAAGCATTTTCCATTTTTTCTCTCTTGCAAATTAGAGAAGACTTGAACGCAGGGTTCTTGCAAGTATGTAGCTGATGCAAATTAGATTTTATGCCTGTTACATTGGATGTCTTTTTTCACTTTGTCTATGGAATGCTGCTGCGAGGTGGTTTCTTTTACTTTATAGCATCCTCACAGTTTTATAAAGCTGCCAAGGTTACTTGTTCCTTGTTGAGTCCTCCAAGATATGACCAACTAATTTTGTTCAAACTCACTTCTCACTTTAAGCTTACAGTTCCTTCTGCTATATATATAGATAGATTTAGCACCAGTCTTAGCTGACTGTTGCTTTGGGGTTTCTCCTCAATCACATATATAGGTTATTCTTTAGGCTTTGGGTGTTTAGCTTTTGAATCCCAGGATATGGATGGTAGCGGTGATAACAATGGTGATTTGGGATATCAAAATAGAGCTGAGAGTGTTATGAACTGTCCATCTTCAGGAATGAACACTAACCCCTTCTATGCTTCTGCTTGGGATCCAGTTGTTTCACTTAGCCAGCCTGGGAATTTTGTAGGTTCATCAACAGGGTCTCAAAGTGAATTTTCCAATTCTCCTTTCCCAATTGTAATGGAAAACCCAGGAATTAGTAACACCTGCCACCTTGTTCGTTACCCATCTGATTCAGGCTTTATTGAGCTGGTGCCAAAGTTTCCTGGCTTTGGAAGTGGGAATTTCTCAGAAATGGTTGGTTCACTTGGCCTAACTGAGTGTAGCCAGATTGTTAATGCTGGGTGCCCTTCAAATTACAAGGAGGCAAACAATGAGAGCACTTCACATGGTGCACAACGTCAGGAAGATCATCAATTATCAGAAGAGACAACTATAGGAGCTTTACCACATGGAAAGAGAAGAAGACGAGTGGCTGAGTCCAATTCTCCTTTTGATCCAAACAAGGTAATATGAAATAGGTCTACTCTTATAATTTAGCATGTTATAGACTCTGCAGCATTGTAATTGTGTGTTTCCAATTTTGTGAATTCTTGAATCTTTTGTTGTTGAATATAGAATGCTGAAGGAGAGTTTCAAAAGTATCCTTCTGGAGAGAGTTCTGATAGTGCAAAAGAACTGGATGAGAAGAGACAAAAAATTGAACAAAACCGTGGTGCTAATTCGTGTGGCAAACAGGTAGTTAAACAAACTAAAGACAATCCTCAGAGTAGGGAAGCTCCTAAAGAGAATTACATTCATGTGAGAGCCAGAAGGGGTCAAGCTACCAACAGTCACAGCCTTGCAGAGAGGGTACCTTCTCACTATTTAGTGTTAACAATGGGAAAATGACCTGGCTCATTTTCATATTGAACATAGAAGTCTCTTTGCAGGTGAGAAGAGAAAAGATTAGTGAGCGGATGAGAATGCTACAAGAACTTGTTCCAGGATGTAACAAGGTACTTAAAAGGGTCTGCCTTTTATAATGAAAATTATTTATATGAGTAAAAAAACAGGATGCTGATTAGTTTGGTGTTGATCATTGTTGTAGATTACTGGCAAGGCGGTGATGCTTGATGAGATCATCAACTATGTGCAATCATTGCAACAGCAGGTTGAGGTATGCTGTTTTAAGATTGAGATTATCATCTATGAAATTGTCATGTGGATTTGTGCTCATCATGTTCACTAGCAACATCGTAAGCTTGCTTGTTGGAGATGGAGCTTAGCTCTAACCTCTGGAAAAACACAATAAATGCACCTTCAGAGCTGGTGGAAGCAGAATAAATGAAAAGTGTGTTTTTTAGGCTCTGCAAAAGGTCTTACTATCTCTGTAGTCTAACTGAGGATATGTAGCCCATAAAGGACAGTGATTATAATTTGTGATTCCTGTAATCAAATAGTTGAGAATCAGCTCTAGCTTCTTTTTTACAAGAATGATATCTGCAAAGTGTAAAACCAGGAGTTCTACATGATAAATTTAAAATTACTGAAGCCATTTGTGCTTCAACATGACTACAAGTCACTGATACTTTACCTGCTATTGCAGTTTTTGTCAATGAAACTTGCAACTGTAAATCCAGAATTGTACAATGAGGTTGAGAGGATTCAATCTAAAGATGTAAGCAAGGTTTAAGTGGTGAAAGAATTTCAACACAATTTTCATACATGTTTCTTTGAATAAAGTAGGTTTCCCTTCCATCCAGATCCTTCATTCACGTGGTGGCAATGAAGCTATTCTAGGACTCAGTCCTGGGACAAACTCGCACCAGTATTCACATGGGACTTTTCAACCTGGCATACCAGTCATTCCAAATCCCAATCCACATTTTTCTCCAGCACATCATGTAAGTGAAGTGTATTTGCAAATGCTCTGCAGAAACAATTGCTCATCAAAAACTTATCCTTGGAATTGTTTCCATATGTATAGGCTATATTAGATAATGAGCTCCAGAGCTTTTTCCAAATGGGATTCGATTCCAGTTCAGCTATTGACAGTTTAGGACCAAATGGTAATCAGCAGGTTCTTGTAATCTCAACTCAACGAACTTTTTTTTCCATTTTCCTGACCTGTAGATACTAATGCTTTCAGCAGGGCATTTGAAGCCGGAGCTCTGAGTGCTGAAGAGAGATAGATAACAAGGCATTGATTCCTCCTAACAAAGAAATTCAAGTGGTTCATGATGACTTTCATATTGAAAGAAAACAAAAATAGGCAAGAAAGTTCTGCTGTATAGGTTTAAGGTCCTAACTGTTTGTTCTTCAATTTTTTTGGAAGAAGCTTACGTGCTAGAATCACAGATATATGTATATTTTCCGATTTTCCGACTAAGAAGTGAGACTTTTGCTATTGATTTTGTTGATTTTTTCCTGTTTCATCGAGAATGAATTTGAGCATGTATGAAGGTCTCTCCTGTAGGGTTTACCAAGCTACAGAATACATGTGCCAGATATTTGTGTTGTTGCTACCCATGATTGTTCAAACAGATCAGGTTATATCTAGCTGCAATGGTGTGATTATTATTATTATTATTATCATTTGGATCATTCAAGCATTTGATCTGTTCAGGTTTTAATTTGCGTGGGAGAGGGTAGCCTTCTCTTTTTCCAAAATGTTAAACTGGATTTAAACTGTTAAAGTGAGTGGGAATCACCAAATTGTTTACATATTGCATCCCATGAGCTTTTGCCCCTTAACAGTATGATAGGTTGGTGGTTGTCTTACACGAATTGTATAATGCCCGTATGATAAGTTGGTAGGTTTGGTGGTTATCCATACTGCCTCGAATATAATTTATATGATTTTCTTGAAAATTATAAAAAATAATAGATAAAGATGATAATTAAACTCGTCACGCTTTTGAGTAATTTTATTGTGGTTAGGGAGTAGCTAGTGTTGCTCTATTACTCATATAAGAAATCCTAGGTTAAGATATTCTTATAATTTTTAAGGAGTCATGAATTATATATATATATATAACATTTGATATATTTGGGCTGATCTCTTTCTTCAAAAAACTTGAAAAAGTCTAGAACAATGCGAGTTTAGTAACATGTCAACTCTAAAATACGGGTCAAATCTAAAGTCAATTAAGTCTAATGATGCCTCTCGTAAAAGAGCTAACACCAATCGATCACCCCGACCAAATGAGCTACAGATATTACACAAGAAACCAATCTCACTATCGAAAAATCCACGCTCCGAGCTAAAACGAAAGCCTTCCCAAGCGGAAAGGTATGGGTGACAAACACCCCTTTGTCCATTTGCCAGCCACCTCTCTCGCTCCCAGTTTCAATCAACGAAGAAACTCTGAATTACATGTGAATTAAATTCAGCACTCTGCCCTTTTCGACGCTGCCAATTCATACGGAAAATTCACCTTTTTGTTAAAAAGGAAAAGAGAGAGGCGGTGCAAGAGATTAAATGAGAGTCAAACCCCTAAAGCTCGTATGCTTCTAGGGTTTGGAATTCAATCGATTGAACTTGCTGAGGAATTTGTTCGCTTATGAAACTCAATACAATAAAATGGGAGGCGAGAAAATGAATCAGAGAATGGACAATCCCCGGCCGTCGTCTTCAAACATGCCACCGCCACCAGCCTATCAAGAAAAATCCCAAGACACGAAGCTCTGGGGAGTTGTCATCTTCGGTCTAATTGGGGCCACTGCCACCACATACGCTGTGAGTCCTGGTTCATTTCATGTGGTAGATAAGTGAAATCATTAGATATTTATGGTGCACATTGGTGTAATTAAAAGATTCCTGGAAAATGTTTTAGTAACTGAGGAATGGATAACGCATGAAAATTACTTCTTTAGATTCTGATAATGTAGATTGATTTGCATGGCAGGTCAGACAGCTGCGGCGGACTGCAAATTTTAGTAACTGAGGAATGGATAACCCATCCTTGCTCAAGTGGTCAATTATACAACTTCTAAAGATGTTTGGAATGCATTGGAAGATACCTTTTCCTCTTGATCCCTTGCGCGTACTCTGCATATACGCACACAACTTGCCACTGCCACCGAGGGCAATTAGACAGCCATTGAATACTTCAACTTCATCAAAATACTCACATATGAATTAGTTGTTGTTGGACATCCACTTAATCATGATGATAGTATTACGTATCTTTTTGCAGGTCTTAGCCATGAATATGACAGCTTGGTGATATCTATATCAGCATGTTCTAATGACATTTCACTGGAAGAACTTTGTTCTCTATTACTCACTTCTGAAGCTCGTCTGTCTCGGCACCAATTGACCCCTGTCATTCCTCAACCTTCTGCAAATTTTGCACAACAATAGAACTCCTATCCCAGGCGTGGTGGCTTTCGTGACAGGGGGTGTAGTCAGCGTGGGGGCTATAATTCCAGTAGCAGGCATCCCAATCAACCATCAACTGTGTGTCAGATTTGTAATAAACATGGCCATCTTGCTAAGAAATGTTACTTTCGATTTGATCTAACTTATCAGGATGCAAATCCCCTACAAATCAAAAATGGACTGATAGCTATGAGAAATGGATCAAATCATTCATGTGATTCTACATGGATTGCCGATACAGGGGCCGTCATCACTTCACAAATGATGCTACTCATTTATCTCTACATAAATCAGATTATGATGGTGCAGATCATGTACAAGTTGGAAATGGTTAAGGTTTGCAAATCTCAAAAACTAGATCCTTTACTATTTACACTCCTTCGTCTACCTTTGTTCTTAATCATGTTCTCCTTGTTCCTAAAATACGAAAAAACTTACTGTCAATACACCAGTTTTGTGTTGATAATAATGTCTATTTTGAATTTCACTCGTATTATTTTCTTGTGAAGGATTACTCGGGGAAGGTCCTGTATCGAGGTTATCTACATGATGGCCTCTATCAATTCACTCACAAATCCAGTCTTCCACAAGCTTTTTCTTGTGTTCGTTCCGAATGGCATCGTAGACTTGGCCATGCGTCCACTCCTGTTATCAATAAAGTATTAACTAGTCTGTCATTTCTCGTAGAGAACAATAAAAGAAGTCATGTGTGCCCTGAGTGTCAAATGGCCAAAAGTCATAGTTTGCCATTTAAGACTTCTAATTATGTTTCATTGAACCCTTTAGATTTAATTTTTACCGATGTGTGAGGACCTACATCTGTCCTCTCCACAAGCGGCGCAAAATATTATGTTAACTTTCTTGATGATTACTCTAAATTCCTTTGGTTATTTCCTATCAAACTAAAATCTGATGTTGAAAATACCTTCTTAAATTTTCAAACATATGTTGAAAAACAATTTGATAGGAAAATCGAAGCCATTCAATCTGATTGGGGTGGGGAATATCTTTGTCTAAATACCTACTTTAACCAAACTGGAATCAATCATCGCCTAGCATGTCCTCATACTCACCAACAAAACAGTTCTATTGACGCAAACACCGACACATCGTCGAAGTTGGTTTGAGTCTGTTAGCCCACTTTAATTTGCCTACGATATATTGGGCAAACCGCTACTTATATCATAAACAGACTTCCAACACCTGTTTTACACCACACGTTCCCGTTTGAAATGCTATATAATAAAATACCCGACTACGTGTGTTTGGTTGTGCCTGCTGGCCAAATCTACGACCATATAACAAAAATAAACTGAATTTTAGATCTAAAACATGCATTTTCATTGGCTATAGCCTTTGTCATCAAGGGTATAAATGTCTTGATCTCTATACGGGTAAAATTTTTGTGTCTCGTAATGTTGTCTTCGATGAAACATTCTTCCCATATCCAAACAAACGACCTTGACAAATGATAGCCCCTGCCCTTCCCAGTCCGTTTCTCTTCCCCAACACATTAATCTGCTAGTCAATCCAGTCCACCAGATTTGCATCCTAACCATTTCAGTAACAGAGGCAGCTTCACCTCCACCAACCACAGCAGTAGGTCCACCTAATCCTCTTGTTACGGATCCAGTGCTTTCTGATGATACACACACAACTCTTCAGAACACTCACTCCATGATCACAAGGTCCAAGAGTCAACTTCATCGTTCTCGTCAGTTTAGTGACAGCTTTGTGCGATATCCCCTGCCTCAAGCATTAACATCAATCTTTGTTCCCATCGAGACAGAACCAGCATCCTTCACTCAAGCCTCAAAATCACCACAGTGGCGTGAGGCTATGGATACAGAATTCTCAGTATTACTAAAGAATGGGACTTGGTCATTGGTGGTCCCTCCCACACATGCAAATATTGTCGGTTGCCGATAGATTTACAAAATCAAAAAGAAAAAGGATGGCACTATAGAAAGGTATAAAGCTTGTTTAGTGGCAAAGGGGGTTCACCAACAAGAGGGGATTGATTTTTCAAAAACCTTCAGTGCCGTCATAAAGCATGCCACCATTCAGTTAGTTATCTCTCTTGCAGTAACATATAAGTGGCCAATCAAACAATTAGATGTTCAAAATGCGTTCTTACATGGCGACCTCGATGAAACTGTATTTATGATTCAGTCACAAGGTTACATTCATCCCTAGTATCCTCATCATGTGTGTAAACTCCACAAGTCTCTTTATGGTTTACGCCAAGCTCCTCGCTCTTGGTTCTCAAAACTGTCAACGAAACTTCAGGCCTTGGGCTTCAGAGAAAGTAAGGCAGACACTTCTCTCTTTGTTTTGCACAAAGTGAATTATGCTCTCTACATCTCATCTATGTCGATGATATACTGATCACTGGCTCAAATACACCTATCATCCACAATATTATCAGCACCCTACAAGCCTCTTTTGTTGTTAAAGATCTCAGCAGTCTATACTATTTTCTGGGCATCGAAGCACTTTGGTGCACAAATGGGATTTATCTAACTCAGCGTAATTACATTGCTGACTTACTTCAGAGAACAAAAATGGAACACGCCAAGCCTTGCACCAGTCCAAAGGCATCCACTGAAAGCACTCCATTTGACGATGTGCACCTCTCTCGCAGTGTTGTAAGAAGCTTGCAATACTTAGCTTTTACAAGACCTGACTTAACATTTACTGTCCACAAAGTCAACAAATGTATGCACAAACCACTGGACACTCATTGGCTGGCTGTGAAACGTATACTACATTATCTTAAACATTCCATGTCAACTGGTTTATACATTAGTGCATGTGTTGATTTCACCTTGCAAGCATTTTCTGATTCAGATTGGGCTGCAGACATAGATGACCATCGATCAGTTAGTGCTTACTGCATCTACATGGGTTCCAACCTAATCTCTTGAAGCTGCAAATAACAACCCATAGTAGCCCTCAACAGCATTGAGGCTGAATACAAATCCCTTGCAAATACTATTGCTGAACTCACTTGGTTCTAGTCGATTCTTACTAAACTTGGCCTACCACCACAGCACAACCCCACCTTGTGGTGTGATAATATTTGAGCTACTTACCTCACCTCCAACCCCAAATTTCATGTCAGGACCAAACACATTGAAATTGACTGCCATTTTGTTCGCGATAAAGTGTGCAACAAAGAGCTCGCGGTTAAGTTTATCTCCAACAAAGATCAATTAGCAGATGCCCTCACAAAACCCTTGCCACCAATTAAATTCAAGCAAGTTCTCTTCAATCTGAATGTTCCTGACCTACCCTCCAGATTGAGGGGCATTTAGAAGATCAAGTAGCAGCTGCTCATGAAGATCGAGAAGATGATTCTAAAACGGCAACAGGTCCCGTGATTGCAGCAAAAACCAATTCCAGACCCGTTAGCAATTGCAGCAGAAATACGTTATACATTACACAACAATAGATATGATTCTGCAACTAAAATGCAATTCAAATATGTATTGCTGTTACATAGCAAAAGATACGTTAGACTTTTTATGTAAATGCTATATATATAGCAGTATGTGTACAAGAAATTATTAAGGCAAAAACGTGTTAATCATAAAACACAATTGTTCTTATATTATCTTATAAGCAACCATTCATGAGGTTTATGCCTCGCGAATGAAAGCTATTGTTGTTAGTGACAACATGGTTGTTACTAGGCTAACGACCAACGATGAATAGTTAGCTCATTTCCAACTGTAATCACCAAATAAGAAAGGAAAATTTTGTGCTTCTGCCATTGGAGCCTTATATAGGTTTTTTTGGGATTGGTTGATGAATTTACCAACGCAAATTATGTTTTTAGGGTATATTTAGGGTAAAACTATGATTTTGTCCTTTCATATATAAAATATTGATTTTATAATTTAAAATTAAAATCCTAAATTAAATTAGTTATTGAATTAATTTTCCTAATAGAATTAGAATTGAATTAAAAATATTTAATTATTTATTTTATTTTTGTAATATTCTAATAGGATTAGCATTTATTTAATTTATTTAATTGAATAATGTTTATAAAAAATATTTTTCTAAAATAAGAGTTTTGAGCTATAATATTTTTATTTAATTGATCCTAAAACAGTTTAAGATATTAATAATAATTTTAATTTAATTTTTTTATTACGTTATAAAAAATATTTTTTCAATGAAAAACATATATATTAAATAAAATTTATTAAGCTTGGAAAATTAATATTTCTAGGTGTTAGAAATATTATTTTAAATCACACATAAAATTAGTAATTAGAATTGAAGCATGAAATATAATTATTTATGCATATTAATGTGTTTTATGGATGATGGATTATTATGAATATTAAATACCAATGTGATTGTGGTTTTATGGTTCAAGGATTGTAATATTAAATAGGGCATGTGTGTTCTATCTTTTCTATATTTTCTTGTAGGGTTGTAAGCTTGTTCTGTCATCTAATTCTCCTCAATGTAAGTTAAGGTTTCTTAAAAAATTATATAATTATCATGTAATTTTTAAATATAAAATTTTGATAAAATTATTATCCAAAACGAATAAAGAATGATAGTGAAGGATACAATTGTGGTGTTTGTAAAAGGCATAGGAAGATTTGCAATTAGAATGAAATGCTAGAAGTATATGTTTATATATAATTCTTATGTATGACATATCATTGATTTCATGAAGTGAGACTTAATTAAGATAACAATCTCTCATTTATATATTAAGTATATATTGAGAACAGTTTATTGCATTATGATTTTATATAAATAAAACTAGAGAATTCAAGGATAACATGTTGAGCTACTCTAGATTACTATTAATTAAATATGTTTAATGCTATAAAACTTGGTTCTATTTAACTACTTATATGATGTTGATGACTTATGATCTATGAGATTAGAGACATTACTACGCAAACCATATATGATATTTTCAGATAAATAATCATCACTTAAAGATGTGATTGATAGGTTATGTTATCTATTTAATTATTATTTTTGATTTATTGAGTAACTTAAGGTCATACAAATTAGATAGGATCCTAGCCCGTTAGGATATATAAGCAAGATTTTCAAAGTAATAGGCTAGGCTATTATTTTGTAAAAAAAATAATGGAAGACCAAGTTAAGATTAAAGACCTTATCTAAATTTGATTATAAATATGTATGATTGAAATCAATACTCGTTATCTTTAAATGAATATGTTAATATATTGTCATGGGTAAAAATAAATATATCACTACATATCATACATAATGCTAATAAATTGACTAAACCAAAATTTTAGGATTGAAACAAAAATATAAGAATTGTTCTTTAACAAGAAAGAATGTTATATGTTTTTGAAAAAAACTGATTTCTCTTGTCCTTGATGACGAAATTGATAATAAAGTTAGGATTGAATATCAACATCATGTTAATGAGTATAAGTAGGCTACATGTGTGATTTTAGCTAGCATATTACTTGGAATTCAAACACAATATGAAAATATAGATGCCTATATAATAATCATGCATCTCAAAAAGTAGTTTAGTTCAACTATATACTCTGAAATATATGAGACCTTTAATAAATTGTTCCATTCTAAGATGACAAAAGGCTCCTCTATAAACACCTGTGCATTGAAGATAATTGACTATTTTAAAAAATTAAACCAATTAGGTTTTATCATAAACCATAAAGTAAGCTGACTTGGTCTTATAGTCTAAGCAAAAAAGCATGCTTGGAGCATCAAGAATGACAAATGTATTTTTCATCATTGTGGTAAGAAAATCTAAATATGTACTTAGGTGATTCCATTTCATTAGAGAAATCATAAAGGAAAAACTATAAAGGTAAAATGAGTACCTATTGAAAAGAATTGTATGGATCCTCTTAGTAAAGCATTATCCCAATCAAAATATGATCACCATATAAAGGGATATGATATTAGATACATGAGTGATTTACTTTAATATAAGTGGAAGATTGTTGGTGAATATGTCTTGTAGCCAATTAGTAGATTACATGTAGCATTGATTTTATTCATATAAATATATTTATTAATAATAAAAAATTTCTTTATCTTAGATATTCATTTATATTTTATTTATGAATGTAATGCTTATCTAATGAATATAGAGTAGATATAAAATTCACGAGACAAAAATGCTTTGCAAATAAAATTATAAATTCGTTATAATTATGAGATTCGTATCACATCAAAACATTGTTTTAAATATGCCTAATCAATATTCTATTAATTAAATATTAATTAGAGTTATTAAGATTGGTATATATTATAGTAGTTTCTTTATAGAAAAAAAGTAATTGCTCTCATAAAATAAGGTATGAGAGATTTCTAAAACTAATATGTAGATGTATGTTAGATGATATGTATACTTAACTAGCCTTAAAGAGAGTAATTTTATATGGAGATAACACTTATGTCTATGACAATGATCATGTGATAGTTATGTAAGTTTAAAGTTAAACTTGATATTACAAAGTTATCTATAAATGAAATGGTATTAACAAAAATGAGATATGACATAAAACTATATGAATATTTTTAAGTAATTAAGATATTATTCATCACCTTAAGTTAATTAGGGAATGTATTTTAATTTGTTCTCAAATAATATTGATTGTGAAGTCCTGACTAATGTGGAATGAGATTTGAAAAGAGTTCTAGTCCTTATTTAAAGAATCTTGACTATAGTATTTAGAACTAAAATGATTTAATAAGTAGACATATTTCATGTTATAATATTTTAATTCAAATATTCTTGATGAAAGAATAATAATTGCACTAAAAAATTTCAATCTTAGATGAAAGAGTCAACACAGAGCCAAGGTTAGCCCTTTTTTCAAAATTTGAAAACTCTCATCACATTCCTTTGACCAAATGGATCTAAATTCTTTATGGGCTATCCAAGTTAGAAAAGATGTAATAGTTGAGAACCCCTTAATAAATCTTTAATAATATTCTACAATGCCCAATAAATTATGAATTTCCATCACAATTATAGGTCTTTTCCAATTCAAAATAGTCTATACCTTTTCTTGGATAAAAACATATTACTTTTGCAAATAATAAAACATGTCCCAAAAATATCATTTTATAAGCCAAAACTCACATTTATCCAATTTTGCATATAATTTATTTTCTCTCAATATTTGTAGTATCTTCCTCAATTTTGTTCATATTCCAAGCAAGAATTTGAATACACTAATATATCATCAATGAACACCACCACATATTTGTCCAAGTATGGACAAAACACATGATTCATCAAATTCATAAATATAGTTAGGGCATTTGTCAACCTGAAAGGCATGATTGAAAAGTTATAATGCCCATATTAAATACTAATTTATATCTTTATTCTGTATCTCCCATTTTATAATCGTTAACTTGTGGTACTTATACCTTAAATCTATCTTGGAAAATACCTTGGTACGCTTCAATTGATCAAACATGTCCTTTATCTTAAGAAACAATAGTAATAACCACAAAATAATTTGGCTTATAAACATAAGATAAATATTTTAGTTATGTCTTAAACCAAAACAAATTTTTCCTAAAATAAAAAAGGATGTTTAAGAGACATAAGCATTTTTAAATAAGCAGGAAAAATCTAAGGCTCGAGTAGTTCAATAAGCTTGTTCCATTAATAATATGACTAAAAAAATGACAACAATAAACAAAATAACTAAAAGAAAATGGAAATAATTAACAATAACAATGAGTTGTCAATATTATATAGAAATATAAGAAGAAAAAGATTGTTAGACACTCATGTCGCTTTGTTGTGGACATCATCCCACAACCAGCAATTCCTAACATAGATGACTTTAATGCCATTACAAAAGGCTATATGAATACATCAAAAAAGTTTGCATATGCCGTTATACCAGCGATCCTAAAAGAAAACAATAATAATATCATGAAACAAGAGCATATTTTGTTTATATTTAATCAATCAATTTTATTTAATTTTAAAAATTCCTTTCAAGAAGATAAATTTAATGAAGAAAAAAACAAGATTAACCCATGTCATTTTTAAATTTATTGAAAAATCTAATAGAAAGCAAATAAAATGAAGTTCAATAGACAATTAAATAAATGTTGGAGAATGAAACTAGGAAACAAAAACTAAAAAAAAAAAAAGCAAACCTCATAAACATGGGTTAATCTACCAACCTTGTAATCCATTAAAAATCCTACACTCAATCTTCATCAAGAAGCTCAACACCCAACAAATCCAATATTGAAGGATGAAATTAGAGAAAAGAACATCAATTAAAAAACTCAAGGTAAGAAAAATAGCAATAAATAAGGATCAAATTTGATTGAAAAAACAAACTAAACTAGGATGAAATTGTAAAAAAAAAATTCAAGTTTAAAAACTATCTCAAATAAAATAAATCAGCCATAAAAAATGATAATTAAGTCTAACAAATAAAAAAATTGAAGGGGTGCAATTGAAAAACAATCATAATTTCATAGATTATCCCAAATAAAACATACAGTAATAAGAACATAGGGACCATATTTGAATGAAAAACAAATTGAAGGGTTGCTTTCAAAATTTAAAGGACCAATATAAAAACTAAGGGGAGAGAAAAAGAAAAGGAAAAAAGGGTCATTGACACCAAACTATTGATCGACCACACATACAATGTAAGCTCTTAGAATTCATTAATAACAATAAAAAAGAATAGTTTTGAAAGTTAAAAAAAAAAAAAGGGTATTTGGATTAAGTTAGTTCAAATAATGGCATTAAATAATGAAAGAAGTTCAAGAGAAAAACCAAAATTATAATTTATAAGAATTATAGGGTAAAATTATAATTAAACAAAAACATCATTTTCCCTCAAATTGCTAAGGGACCGGTGAGAGAACAATGGAATAGAGAGGAGGAAAGTTTGAGATTTTTTCAATCTAATTGCTTAAGAAAGAGAGTGACTTTTAGAGAAGGATTAAACACAAAAACACTAACATTAAGAAATATTGGAAGAGAGAGAGAGAGAAAAAGGAGAAAAAAATGATTTTTGGGAAAATCTAAGTTGATGAACATTTAAAACTAAATTTTAAGAGCTTGTTTATGTTAATTTGAATGAAATTTTGCTTGATTTTCATTAAGATTCTAGAAAATTGATTTAGTATTCTTGATGTAAATTTAGTGGGAAAGCTAGCTTATTTGAAATTGAGTATTTAGGAGCGTGATAGGTTATGGAATGAAGAAATTATGATGAATTGATGAAGAAAATAACAGGCTGTAGAGGCTTTAGGTGGCCGAGGGAAGATGAATAGTGAGAGGTTCATGAAAGCTTTCATAAACTTATGTTATAAATATGTAATAAATTATGTAAATAAAGATTTATGGATAATTGATGTTATTTTTTTCATAATGGTGATGAGTGTTTAATGATTTAAGAATTTAGTCCAATTTGAGAAATTATTCATCTAAAAGGGCAGGAATTGATTTTTATTATGTAAATGGCATTCTTGTGTGAAAATATATGGTTAAAAATAAATATAAATATAGCAAAAAATGAATTGTTCCTTGAAGATTATTTTAAAAAATATTATATTTCATGGTACATGTGTTTTGTAAAATATGAAACAGTTATTTGTTGAAAAATATTTTGATATCTTATTGCTTGGAGTGCTTGGGAGTTGTTACTTTTGAAAGTTAAAAAGGTTCAAACACGACGGAACTACCAATTTCATGATCCGTGGGCTGTTTATTCCATTCTGCACAACAATAATATACTCTCTTTTTTTCAAAGACAGAGTAAGAGCAAGTTGAACGCTGTCTGCTGTCTTCTTTGCAGATCATAGCTTTAAAGACAACTTGGGTACTTTTCTGCTACAGCTCTCCTTGATTTTATCTCCCAAAAGATCTTCTAAATCTGGGGAAGCAGAAACGATGGGGGTGCCACCGTCGGAAGAACAACTTAGGGATTTGAGATTTTGAGTTGGGGTGCCGGGGGGGTTTAATTCTTTGATTTGATTTTTTTTTCATGCCCAAAACGGCATAGGCGTTATAATACAGCAAGTATTTGGACAAAAAATTCCGGAATGAATCATAATTTAAATTGAGATAAAATAGATGCTATTTTATTTTATTTTTTTAACTGTTTCAGAACGTTTCAAACAGCTAAAAACTGACCATTTGTGCTGAAGTCAGAAGCCACCTCTTCATTGAGAAACAGGGAAACAACTATAACCAGCAATAGTAAGTAAATAAATAAAAAGGGCAGGGACATGGAGTGGCTTGTAGAATATTAAAATCCAGTTCATATATATATATATATTTGTCAGAATTGAAGTTTTATAAACATCCTAGTAACAAAAATCTATAATAATGCACAGTTATTTTTCGAAGCATTCACCCTCACCAGTCGATTTTCAACAACGAGGTGGAGCAGAAGTGGCCTAAGTTTGACCGGCATCAAAAATACTTTGCTATCTCTTCACATTTTGCCAAATCAATCTCACTTGACAGGAGGAGCTCTATAATATGCTGCAACAGTTGCAGGGAAGAACATTTGTCTAACTCCTTCTGCCCTAATGATGGGGAAGATGATTCCTGACGCACCCTGCAAAAAAAGGACTTAAATCTTTCAGTGTTCAGGAAAAAACAAATTGCATGAAATTGGGATATTCATCTTTGTAAATAGACTGAAATGGCAATTGAAATCCCATAAAGAGGGGTAGATACGCACTGAAATCAATCTAGCTCCAATCCAGATGCGTTTAGGTGAAGGAAATGGCAGTAACAAGCGCCCAACCCCATATATAGCAACCGCAAAGAAGTGGGCAACCAAGCTCAGTGGACGGGGGTTTAAACCCGAGAGCAAGGACACAGGCCCTGCTGAAAATACGCCTCCAAGACTTAAATAATCAAAGCACGCCTGACGCATTTCCTTCCTTGCTTGATCAGGGGAGGCACAAAAAACCTTGTAGAGGGCACCTGCCAGTGTATTGATTGTGGATGCTACAGGCTACAAAAACAAGGGATAAAGCTGAGTTTAACTGCAGTACTATGAAGGCATCTTCATCATGAAGAATGCTCTCCTAAAAGTTGGCTCTAAATCCTAGCATCATTCAAATCACCAGATATACAAATCACCTTACGCAAGGTGTAGAAAGATTCAAGATATTTGCAGAGTGTAGGTGCATCATTAAGGTTGCACAAAGGCCTGAGAAGATTCCGTAAAACAACAATGTCAGCCAGTGCAACAGTCATTCCTCCCCCAGTAAGAGGATGACGCATGTTGAATGCATCGCCCATCAACAATGCACCAGGAGTAGGATAAGGAGCAGCTGGCATGCTTCTGTTTGGCATTGTCCTAATATTTCCTTTCTCAACAGCAGCTAGAAAGGCATCATAAACTTCTGGGGGAAGCTGCAAACAGAAATGTCAGAATGTTGTCAGCTGAAGAAATCACCAGACATGAATAGCGATTAATAAAGGCCAAGCAAGCAGCTGAGAATGCATGGAAGATTACTATATACCTGAGGTGCCACCACAGTCTTCAAATATTTTGCCATTTCACCACTTGAAATGGAAGGAACCTTCTGACCAGGAACATCAACCAGACAGCGGACTTCCGTACTACTAATAGGATACATCAAAATTGGAGATGGATCCCCTAAGATAACATGCCCATGATTTGCACATGGAAGCTGGCAATTCTCCAGGATCAAGCCAACAAAACAAGAGGGCACATCCACCTGCACAGGATATTTAACATGCATTTTAATTTTCTAGAAAGAACTTGATTTTGTAACAAGGCGAGTGGTGAGACAATTTCTATGGGATTGGTCATCTTAGACTTGATTCTAGAATTGCTACACTGCTAGTATCCAGCAATACCAACGGTTCTCACCTTAGGGTTGCAAAGGGAGCGACGCAGGTTCGAGAAACAGCCATCACAAACAATTGTCAGCGGTGCAAATGCCTTCAGCTCTTGCCCATCTTTTGTTTTGTACTGCACGCCTCTAATTGTCCCTTTATCTTCAAGTAGAGATATGACAGTTCCTTGCTCCAATTGTACACTAGTAAAATAAAAAACAAAAATAAAAATACCAGTGAACATAAAGATTCTTGATACTATGATGGCATGTTAAAATGGCATAAAATATATTCTCAAGAGCAGTGTCCAGGAATTACAACATGCTCACAGCAGACAATCAGTGACCATGGACACTCCCTGCTTACCTGAGGATGTCAACCATCTTAAAAATGTGCAGGTACAATGAAAAGAATAGTACACAAACACTTAGAAACAATTTTCTTTAATCATTTTAAGAAACATTTAAATTTCCAAAGGGCATTGTCACATGCAAAGATTTACAATGGAAGAAAAGACATACTTGGGGAGTGATGCAGCTTTGTCCCGCATTCTCTGTATGAAACGCCCGTTGTGAAAGCTCCTTCCAGCTACATCTGAGTGGAACTTTTCCAAAGGATAAGAGAGTCGAGTATGTTTTCCATCCTTGAAAAGAGCATAACCAAACACCCTCTGAGCATCAATTTTCTCCACACAATCTGCAGCGAGAAACAAGATAGGGTTCTCTTAGCAACTAAGTTCTCCCATTATTGAGTGGCCACGAATAATATCAATTAATATAGACTTGTAGCATTACAAAATCTTGCAGGTAGTAGCAGAATTCATAGTCACGCACCTTCAAGTCCCAGTTCAATTAACTTTAGGTAACCCCCTGGCTGTAGCAATTCACCAACAATCCTATCAGGCTCAGTCAAGTCTCTTTCAATGACATGCACTTGACGTCCATCCTGCATTTTACGATATACATTGAATTTCTATTGAAATAACTAGCAGTCAAGATATATATATTCCTTCGAAAAGAAATGATCCCATGTCAATTCAATATAAAAGTACATCAAATCATGATGCAAACTAAACAGGATAAAAAACGCAAAAGAAATGAAATCCAGTAGGTCCTCAGTTTTAATAACTTTATAACACAATTTCTTTAATTATTAGAGAACAATACCAGTAGAAATCTACTAGAATCATGAGCAAAATAAGTCCTTAAGAATATATAGAGATTCAACTAAAATATAGAAAGATAATTTTCATTTCTAGACCCACAATTGAGGGGTGGTAACCACATGAATTTCATTTGTGCAGTCAATTTTTCATTCCACTAGCTGACAACAATAATTAGAAGGAACAAAAATATAACAGCTTAACAACTAATCAATTGAAAGATGACCGATCCTCTTGATTATCAGAACAAATTAATACCACACCCGCTTGGCCTCCCAAAGGCCAGTTATCACATAATTATACACTTGTTCCATAAGACAAAACATAAAAGACAGGTCATCTCTCCAAATTGGTATGGTCCCAGCTTTAATTCAACTTTTAATCAATTCTCACCCAACTCTATGAAAGAGATGTGAGTTCAATAATATATAAATATTAAATAACAACAGCTGTTGTGCTCATTAAAATCATTAAGGTTTAGCAGAGTTTTATTTTAAGAAATAATCCTTGGAAGGCTACTTATTCAACTTGGTAAACCACACGTTTAAAGAAAATACCTTACGTTTACAAGTCTGCAGATATATCCATGTTTTATTTACTGTGTTTAATGGAAATATCAAGGGTTGGACTCCATTTAATAATAATAATAATAATAATAATAATAATAATAAATTGTAAAATCACAATAACAAAAACTACAAATTCCAAAATAAACACATAAGAATCATCAAATCCTGTACACGGCATTCTGCAAATAACTAATCAACTCTTCCTGTTGGTTAAAAGTTAGGTCTGGTCCGTGCATGAGAGATAGCCTAGTCCATATATTTGGAGAAATTACAAAAAAAAATAACATAGAGACACAACCCAATGAAAAGACAAGGTTTTTAATTATTGAGAGAACTATTTCTTTCCATCTCAATTTTATACATTAATTTGACAAATCTACAAAAACGATCGTACTCCAATATTAATTTGATTGTAATAATTGAAGCGACACTGAAGTAATTAATCCAGGAATAAAAAATCAAATTCTAACAAAATCTCACAAGTTTTACTTTTCGAATTAAAACTTGCCCTCGATCCTCATGGGCGCAGCAACTAAAAGTTCTTCTATCAATTAAAAATATTTATTCATCCTTTTCTTCTACATATAATTAGCCAAATAAACAATTATAAAATCAGAATTTGGAATAATCGATTATCAAATGAAAAAGTTTGTTTCTCTCCGTTTGATTACCGAGAAGATGCAGCGAAAGAAAATAAAATACCTTGCCAAGAGTATGAGCGAGAGCGGCGCCAGCAACACCGGCGCCGACAATGATAACGTCGACATCGGAAACATTACTGGATCTGCATTCTCCGCTGGTGGTGGCTATGCTATTATCGGACTCACTTCTCGCTTCCAACAAATCCTTATTAGCTCTCTGTCCCTTCTTCTTGATTACCAAATAATAGATAGCAGAGAGACCAAACAAAGCAGCTAAGATACATCCTGGTAGGCACTGATCCGCCATTAAAAACGATCGATTAAAGAATGAGAACGGTGACGTTAGAGAACGAAGGATGTCTTGAGCTCTAGTTTAATCTTCACTGATTGGTTTCTTCAAAAATAAAAATTTGGAAAGGTGGAAAAATATTTGCTGGCAATGCCTGTGTACATGCGTTGTTTTTCTAGCGATGCACAAGAACCTTCACGAAGGGATGCATCCTTTTATAGGTCCTGGCGATTATCATAGCTTGAACGTGGACCTGCTGTTTTGATGCTAGCGTGCGCCGCGTGGGTGACTTGGTTTTTATACCTTTTTTCCGTATGATTCAAATATACCTATATTATTTAGTTGATTGGGGCTATAATATGAGTTATTAGAATTAAGAAAAAAAAGTAGAGATGCTTAGATATTTTACTAAAAAAATAATATGGACCTACAACATATATATCTATAACAATATTGAAATTCAGCTTGGTTCACCATAAAATTTTAATGTAGAAACTTTTTTTTTAACCAGAACATAAGTTTTTGTTTTCAACTCGATCAACTTGAAATCTCATTTGGCCATCCTATTATCCAAGACTTTGTCTTTATCTTTTATTTAGTTCGGTCAATCTAAGATCTCATCTAATGATCACCTTTAACTAAAACCTTGTTTTTGTCTTTCTTTAGTACGGTTAACCTGAGATCCTATATGTCGGTCCCCTTTAACCATAACTTTGTTTTTGTTTTTCTTCAGTTCAGTACAACCTGAAATCCCATCTGGCAGTCCATTTCAACCTAAACTTGGTCTTGGATTAGTTGGCTAACCTAACATCCCATCTAGCAATCTCCTTTAACTTGAACTTTGTATTGGATGAGTTGGGTTAATTTGAGATCCCTTTTCGCGTCCACTTTAACCTGAACTTCATCTTCCTTGAGTTTGGTTAAGTTGAGATCCTATTTGGTGATCCCCTTTAACCTAAACTTTGTCTAGCCTAAGTTGGGTTAACCTAAGAACCTATATGGTGATACCCTTTAACTAGAACTTTGTTTAGAATAGTTGGGTTAACCTGAGATTCCATGTGGTGATCCTCTTTAACTTGAACTTTGTGTTGGTCTGAATTGGGTTAACATGAGATCTCATGTGGTGATCCTCTTTAACTTGAACTTTGTGTTGGTCTGAGTTGCGTTAACCTGAGATCCCATCCGGTGACCCTTTTTAACCTGAACTTCATCTTGGCCTGAGTTGGGTTAACCTGAGATCCCATCTTATGATCCACTTTAACCTTAACTTTATCTGACCTAATTTGGGTTAACATGAGATCCCATGTAGTGAGCCCCTTTAATTTGAACTACATCTTGGTCTGAGTTGGGTTAATTTGAGAACCCATTTGGTGATCTCTTTTAACTTGAACTTTGTCCGGTCTAATTTGGGTTAACCTGTGATCTCATTTAGTGATCCCCTTTAAATTGAACTTTGTCTTTGGTTAAATCTATAACAAATTCATTGTAAAATCAAACTAAAATCCTCGATAGCAAGGATCAAATTCTTAACAGTGGACTGTTGTTTTTCCTTTCTTCTTCTTTGATGATGGGTCTCGATCAAGTTCTTTGTGAATTTCCCTGGTTTTTGCAGGGTGATATGGTTGACATTCGTTCCTCCTTATAATTGAATTTCTTCATAACAAGGTTGGCAACTCGACGCTTCTTGATAACTGGATTAACTTGGAATTTTTTATACAAGGTTGGCAACTCAACGCATCTTGTTAGCTAGAATTTCCTGGAAAGAAAGGTTGGCCAATCGATGTTTCTCTATAACTGGAATTTGTCAATAACAAAGGTTAATCACTCAATGCTTCTTGGCAATTATATTTCCTAGTAACAAGATTTGAACTCATCTTGCTAGATGGAATTTCCCGATAATAAAGGTTAGTCACTAGACACTTCTCAATAACTATGATTTTCTCAGTAACAAAGGTTGGTCACTCAACATTTTTTGATAACTAGAATTTCTCATTAATAAAGGTTGATTGCTCGACGCTTCTCAGTACTAGATTTCCTAGTAACAAGATTGGCAGTTGGCACTTCTTGCTAATGAAATTTTCCAGTAACAAAGGTTGGCCACTCGGTGCTTCTCGATAACTGGAATTTCCCATTTGTAGGGCTTGAACTAATGTTTCCCGGATAGAGGGTTCAAAACTTTATGCTTCCTGATTTTAGATCAAGGGTTTTTATCTTCTTTTTCTACTATGATTCATTAAAATCCAACCTATATTAAAATCTTGTTGGATTTTAATGAGAATATTCCTAGAAAATTCTATCACATATATACAATGTTTTGGGGTTAGATGTTATGCATACATCCCTACCTAGTTTGAAATATAGGCACCTCTTCTATGATGCTCCATTGTCATAGTGTCTTTGATTAATCTCCAAAGCTTTGTTGGTTTATCTGATTCAATGACTCATTGAAATTTGTCATATGCAGTCATCCACTCAAATATAAGTGCATTGATTATATTAGGCTAATTGCGATGATCATTGCTTTTATTGTTTATCAAGTCTGACTTTTCCCCCAAGTGTGATGTTGCTTGATTTATCATGAAAGAGTCTAACAAGTCATCTATTTTCTTGGATTCTCTTAGTAATTGTTCTTTGATTAGTTGAACACATCTTGCTAACAATCATAGAAAGTTTTTCTAGTGTTGGCCTCATCTTAGATTGTCAAACAACCACGAAATTTTCATCAATTGAATCATATTTCTTCCCAATCATATTTTATCCTTAATCTTCATGGAACCGATAAGTCAATCAAAAATGCAACTAGAACTTATCATTGTATGTTTGATATTCTTCTCGATAACTTTCTCTCAACTCGTGAAAATAGATGTAATGTTATTATTTTTCTATCACCCATATTTATGCGATGAACTACACCTTGAATTGATGCAACTGTTAGGTCATCTAGGAATGCAATCTAAAACTTATCGTTGTAGACTCAATGTTTTTCTAAACAAATTCTTCTCAGCTTGTTCAAAGAATTGTAAGGTTGTCATTAACGAGATTCTTTCTATCATCTATATTCATAAAGTAAACTAAACCTTAAGTCAATGGGCTTCAAAACAAATCATCCCACAATAAATCTTGGTGGCATGCATCATCTTTAACATTTATCATAATGTAACTCATGTGATAACATCTTTATTTTTATAACCCACACTCATGTAGCGAAATGGGGCTTGAATCAATGGACTTCAAAATAGATTGACCCACATTCAATCTTGGCAGTATGCATACTCTTCAACATTTATCAAAATACACTCCTTCAATAACATCTATGTTTTTCTTGTCAACTACTTTCATTTCGTGAAGTGGATCTTGAGTTGGTGAGCTTAAGAACATATTATCTCACAATCAGTCTTGTGGAAACATCTATACAGAGACAACCAATTCAGAGACAACCAATTCAGAGAGTAAATCAATATTTCAGAACTTAAAGATGCTTTTGAAATGTCGTGTTACTCTCAACTACTGCTTGAGTTTGTTGAACCATTATTCTCTATTGAGTGATGTTGTCCTTGGTTGATCTAAATGTGCACATTCCTTTGTTTACCATCAAAAGATCTTTATTTTATGGATTACCTATCTTAAAGACTCAATAATCTCAATAACATTTCTTTTAACACAAGGTTTTATCGCTAGATACTAAGAAACATGATGTAGTTCAATATTTTTTGTTTTTAAACTTGTCCTTGCATTGAATTTTGGTTTTTATCTTGTCTTCCCTCAATTTAACTTTTTCTTCAATTGGGCTTTTGTTAGTAAATATCAATCAATATATGTTTTACTCTAAATGGTAATGCTTTAAGTTGGAAAAGTTCTAGATAAGAGAATATAATTGATTCTATAACTGAATAAGAGTACACCTACATGTTTAAGAAAACAAAAGGGTTGTTTAGAATAAAAAGTATATCAATGAATTATGTTGGTTTCTACAATTGTTGATATAGTGGCCCTATACTGTGATAATAATGGAATCAAGAACCAAGATCACACAAATGATATAAACAAATATTTAAGAAATTTCATTAGATTTGATAAATCAATACAATAAAATATATAAAGATAAAGCGAGAACCCACAAAAAAAACTACAAGTTCTTCTCACTAAGTCATTATTTATGCAAAAATATTAATCCTACGCAAAGCATTATGGTATTAGATATATAAGTGATTGACTTTAGTGTGAATGAGAGATTATTAGTTTAATATGTTTTGTAGTCAATCAATTGATTACACGTGATATTATTATTTTCATATAAATATATATATTTATTATCAATAAAAGCTTGAATTATCTTTAATATTCATATCATATTAGATTAATGAATTAATTATTTTATATATGAGTCTAGAGTAAATATAAAGTTCATAGGATAAATGTTTTTGCCAAGTAAAGTATAAAGTTGGTCTAATTATAGGAGTTTTATTGCATCAAAGCACTGTTTCTAAAATATTCATGGTAGATACTCTCTTAAATACTAAATATTTACTAGAGTTATAGAGAATGACATATATTATATTGTTTTCTTTAGTTAAACAAAGTAGATATTCTCATAAGTTGGGATATAAAGGATACATAAAACAAATATATAGGTATTTATTATAAGACATGTACACTAAACTGGTTTGTATAGTTTCATATGGAGAGATCACTTATATCTATAAAAATGCTCGTGTAATAGCTATGTAAGTGATCCTTAGACTTGATATTACTAAGTTATCTTATATATAAAATGTTATCCTTTGATAATGTTACATGTTATCTTATTTGAGGTAACAAAATGATAGATATTGAGAATAATATGAACTATGTGAAGGTACTTGAGTTATTAAAAAATAATTCATCACCTCAGGTGAATTAAGAAAAATATTTCATCTGTTCTCAAATAGTATTGACTAAGAAATATTTGTCCAAGGGGGAATGATATTTGAAAAGAGTTTCAAATGTTATTTAAAGAATTAATGACTATTATATAGAGGACAAACACAAATTAACATAGAATAAATAATTCATGCTTTAATGTTAAATCAAATCATTATTGATAAATGAATATTAATTACACTAAGAAATCGATCACTGAAAGATTAAGTCAAACCACAAATGACTTTTATAATATTTAGGGGATCATAATACTTTGCAAGATTATGCATCTGATTTTCAAAAATAAATTAATGGATTGTTGAAATCATAATAAATTAACATGTTTAATTTATTTAATTCTATTTAACTAGAATTATAACTTAAATTCAGTCAACATATTAGGAACCTAAGGAGTCAAACACATTAAGAACAATTAATCAAAAAATTAAATTGGGATGATTTAATTAAGTGTGACTTAATTAAAATATATTTTTGAAATTAAAGACTATAATATAATTAATATACGGATTATGTTTCTAAACTTAGAAAAATTAAGTAAGTACTTAAGCTAATTTCTAAAATTGTTCTGAATTAATATATGAATATTATCAAGGGGAAAATTGATATTTTACCAAATTATACAATTGTTTTATATTTTTCATTAAATATCAAGTTATGCCTCTTATTTTATAGGGGGGATTGATAATTTTCCAAATTTTAGGGTTTTTTTTTGTTTCTCTAAATAATAAGTTGTGCCTTTTATTTTATATAGTTGTTTGTTGGACAAAAAATTATGTAAGTCACATAATAGAGAACTAACACGTAAACACAACAATCATTCTCTCATAAATATGGATTTAGGAGATTTTTCACTAATGGTTCGTGTGAATTATCATTGGAGGCCGGTCAAGTGGATGACTTGTGGTTTGTGATAACCTAGCCTTTAAGGAATTATTTAAAGCCAAAAAAGATCAAATTTTAGGTAATAAATCCTTAAACAACTCTATATTTATCTAATAGGATCTAAGAACCCTTGAACAATTTTGTTTTATTGTTTCCGTTGCGTGTATGATATTCGAGAACCCAACAATAACAATATCAAAACATAATATTCTTTATAGAAGATAATTTAGTGATATCAAGTATAAGGATTATTTGCACAACTATTACATAAATATTTCCATAAACATAAGTGATCTCTCCATGTGATATTCTCATGTGGGTTAGTTAAGTGAACATGTCTTATGACAAGCATCTATATATAGATCTGGGTATCATTTATACCTCGAGTTATTAGAATAGTTATTTCTTTTTATATATATATAAAAAGAATATAATGTATTATTCCATACAATTCTTATAAAAATCAAGTATTTAAGAGAGCATTGACCATGAGTATTTTAGAAACAATGTTTTGATGTAATAAGAATTCAGTATTATAACAGTCCAATAATTTCTTTTGCAAAATATTTTTATATCATAGATTTTATCTTTACTCTGGATTCATTTATCAAGTATTAGATTCATTAATATAATATTATATAAATATTAAAGATAAAGAATCTTTATTAATAATAAATATATGTTTACATGAATATAATAATGTCACATATAACCATCTAATTGTCTAAAACCCATTTTAAACTAATAAAGGTTCATGTATCCACAAAATAAACTTATAAATAAAAAAAAAGAGAAAAAAAGCAATTACTTTAAGTTGTGCATCATGCAATTAATTCAATAGTTGAAATAGTCTTCCACAAAATTCATGAAGCAAAAGTGATTATGAAAACAATCAATGAAAAATGTTAGACTATATTTTATTCCATGGTTATTTGACCAAGGGAAATTAATTGGAAAGATACCATGTTGACTAGACTAAATCAAGTAATTAATTCAATGTTATACATTTTGAAGAAATGGCTTGCGATGTCCTTTGAGTATTAACACTTGAAGTTTGATTGATCCTAAGAACGAGGCTTCATGTTAGGTCATACCATCTTAAGCTGATTTATAAATAATAAAAATAATTAATTAATTCAATTATTATATGTCAATATTATTCGATAGCCAACATCAAAATACAAGGTACAATACTAGACCACACCATCTTGGATCGAATAACAATTAATACAAGGACCATCTTTAATTATTAATTATTTATGTCCATCAATCAAAATATTTAAATTTATGCTTACACTCAATCATCTCTTAATATCCATCATCCAAGCATGCAAAATGGATAATAATTTTTTTATTAATTACATTATTTTTTGTTTATATATATTTTTAATATTTGTAATTGATAATTTTTTTGCAATCTATGAGTTTTGGACACGATTCATTACCAATTGAGCTTTTTTGTTGAAATACATGTGCATCGTAGAGAGTGCCATTAAGGAGTGCCACCGCAGTTTGTGGATAGTCGCACTCATCAATTTATGGTATGTTGGTATTCTTCAAATTTTTTTCTTAAGTTGTTATTTCAATGAATATTTTCTTACTTGGACAGAACTACAGATGGAATGTTTCGTCGGTATCTTCCTTGGACAATAGTTATCCAAAATGTCACAATTACCGATATCTATATTGATAGAATGTTAATGATGAAATCACCGATAGCATATATGGATTGAATCGTTGGTGAAATGTTAATGATAGAATCACCGATGATATATTCTGACAGAATGCTAATGATTCAACACACCGATAGAATTACAGTCGGTGTTTTTATAGGTAGATTCAATGTCGATGAAATGACCGATAGAAAAGAAATTGCCACTAGATGTTCTATTGACAGACGATTCTCATCCGTATAATTATCGGGAAAACAATTATAAAAATAAATAAATTACATTACCGATATAAAATTCTGTTGATAAAACAATTAATTCTTGGAGCAATTCAAAACGGTGAGTTGACAATGTCGTTTTTTTTTTTTTTGGTATAAACCATCCGGTAATCCGGCCACTGCCGACTAATCCGGATTCGAGCCGGGTAGGACTCTTAAGGGCGGCAAAACTCTCCCAAACAAGTTTTAAAGCAGCTTCATACCTAAGGCTCGTTGACAATGTTGTTAATTCATGACACTTGTACACATATTCAATGGAGACAAATGGAAGACTAATAATAGACGGGAAGAGTGCAGTGATTTGGGGTGAGGATGAAACAACTCCAAGCTACTGCTAGCTCTTGGCTGTAAAGGGTGCGATGCTGTTTCTCGAGGCTGAATATGGTTTGAAACATGATATATGATTTTAGTTATTAATTCAAGTAATCAAGCTAGGATTTTATAATATGATTTTAGCTTTCGTCTAGTTAAAAAACAAAATTTATGCGCCCAGGTGTTCTGATAACAGATACAGCCACACTGAACCTTTCAAGCCCACACGTTTGGATTTTCTTAGCAAACATTATTTTTCTTATATTCAATTTTCTAGCTAAAGCCAGATATTGCTGCCCTTTCCTCTGTTCATTTCCCCAGCGAGAAAAAGAAATATATATATATATATATATCTAGAGACAACAATCTTTGTCTCTCCTGTCTCGTCTTGACAAGACCAGCTATGAGCAAAGGACCTGGACTCTTCGCCGATATCGGAAAGAAAGCCAAAGGTAATCACTCAATCAATCAATCTATTTCTATCTGTGAAAGAAAACCAAAATCAATGATCCGCCGATGATTATTTACTGGTGACATGTAGATCTGTTGACCAAGGATTATAATTCTGATCAGAAATTTAGCGTCTCTACTTACAGCGATGCTAGAGTGGTATGTGTTCATGTGATTCTTTGTTGCTATGTCGCACTGATTTTCCTTTTTGGATACTTAATTTTGACGATCCAAAAGTGATGTTTTGATTGCTAATCACGATCAGGGTTTTTCTTTTTCTTATTTATATGCTGTAATTTTATTGTCGAATCTTGATTTGAGTCAAATGCTGTCCCAAATTTGCTTGCTTGGTTCATTACTCGTTGTTTGAATCCTATTTGATTTGTGCTGTCCTGCTATTTTCTTTAGCCTCGTTCTTGATTTTTCGAGTCTCGGCCCACTAGGATCTTCTACTTCCAAGGAATTTAGACGTTTGTATTATAAAAGAAAACCAGGCTGTACTTCTGATGTTTTTGCTACTTGAAATTTTTAATCCGATCAAGGGTTTGCCTAATTGACTAATCTTTCTCCTTTTATCCCGTCAATAACCTTACGTATTCTTGAGTGGTTCTCTACTTCGTAGTGCCTAATTTTCTTTTTTTTACTTAATTCAAAGGACCAGTCTCATCTATTTTTTTGCTGCATGCAGTTCCCTGGCTGAAGTAGAGGTTGTTCAGCAATTAATTAATGCTTGATGATTTAAGGTTTGGGCTTGATAGAGCATTAAAATTCTCTTTGAGATCACTTGATCAAAAGGGTAATTAGTGTAAAGGTAGAGAAAGGCTTTCCAATCTGTTGCCTATAGTCTCTGTTTTTTTCCTAGAAAAATTGAGGGAATGTTTTTATTTTCATGCAACCTTCTCAAAACTAATAACGATTGATGTTGTGTGAAAGAGTGTTTAACAATAACAATGCTCTTCTGAAGGATGTGTAAGGTAATGAAGAAAGGGAAATGCTTTCTCAAAATAGGAATTCAGTGGCCTTTAGTCTTTGGTTAAAGGGCTCACATACTCTTTTAAGCGTTGAAAATTTAGAATAACCAGTGAAATTATTCTTAGGCATTTGGTTTAAGTTTTCATGTGAGTGGAAATGTGTTTTATGCCGTTTCTATTCATTTTTTCACAAATGTAACAGCCAATTATATCTTGAAGAGCAATGAAGCTTTTGGAAAATCAAATTTCTAATGCAACTGGTTGTAAGTTATTTTATGAATCATGTCAATTACTCTTTTCCACAATCAAGTAATGGATGGAGTTCTGGCTAATATATAAGGTTGTGAATGATTTTTCAAACTCAATTGGTTTGTGTTTTTGTTTTGAACTTTAACTGTTTGGGGCAGTCATTTGTTTTGTTGCCAACTCTGTACCTCCTTAAAAATCTTCTGGGAAGACTTCCATCACCTGCGCTTTGTGATGCTTGTTATGTTTATGTTTTCTGTTTATCAGGCCCTCACATCAACAGCAGTGAAGAAAGGAGGACTCTTAACTGGGGATGTTGCTGCACTGTACAAGCACAAGAATACTACATTTGATGTTAAAGTTGACACCGAGTCCAATGTATGTTGCTTCTTCATTTGCTTACAACACTAACTGCATGTCCCGTATTTCAAATAAGCATCTTACTTTCTCATTTCATTCTGACAGATGTCAGCAACCTTGACATTCACCGACTTGCTTCCATCAACAAAGACGGTTGCTTTGATCAAATTACCTGACTATAACTCTGGCAAGGTAAGGAGCTGGGCATCTTTTAAGCTTGAACTCTTCAAAAAGTAAAACATGAAATAGATGCTGAACTTATGATTAGGGGAGAATTGTTCTTCTACTGATAGGAGTGATGATATTGTTTGTATCTAGATTAGTGATGGAGCAGGGCCTCGGCCCAATCTGATGCCTACCTGCTAACTTGACCCTGTTTGTAATGATAGTCCTGGCTTTTTATATTTCTTTCCTGCCCTGTATTTTGCAGTTGGAGTTTCAATATTTCCATGACCATGCAACTTTCACCACTGCTATTGCTTTAAACCAATCTCCAGCAATTGATGTTGCAGCCACCATTGGTACGCCAGCAATTGCTTTTGGTGCAGAGGCAGGCTATGATACTACTTCTGGTAGTTTCACGAAGTACACTGCTGGCATTAGTGTAACCAAACCTGATTCTTATGCTTCAATAATTTTGTAAGTCTCTAGCCTCATTGGCCCCAACTATTCTAGATGCAGTATTTAAAATGTGGAATTTAAATATATATACACATGGAAAAGATATGTGAAATGTATTACACTAATTCTTATTTGCTCTTTCTCACAGAGGTGACAAGGGGGATTCTATTAGAGCCTCGTACGTTCATCATCTGGATCTGCTGAAAAAGAGTGCTGCTGTTGGGGAGATCACAAGAAGGTTTTCCTCTAATGAGAATACTTTCACTGTTGGAGGGTCATTTGCTGTTGATCACCTGACAGTGGTGAAAGCCAAGCTCAACAATCATGGGAAACTTGGGGCGTTGGTGCAGCATGAGGTCATACCAAAGTCAGTGCTGACAATATCCAGTGAGGTTGACACCAAGGCCTTGGACAAAAATCCCAGGTTTGGGGTGGCAATTGCTCTCAAGCCCTAAAAGTTGTCTGCTATTTGTTGCTTTTTTGAATCCAATTCTTTTTTTTTTCTGGATGGCACTTGGAAAGTAGTGTCAATAAGTAGCTCCACATAAACATGTTTCTAGGATTATGATGACTGTGGATGAATTGATTTGATGTTTAGTGTTACCGTGGCCCTCTATTTGTAGGTTTTGGAGGCATTTGATACTTGCATGAGCTACTCTACTCTTTTCCCGCGGAGAACTTTATTTCTGATTGATGGGAATTTTGGCCAGTTGCATTTTTTAGTTTTTATTTTTCATGCTTTTCTGCCATATTAGATTGCTTTAAGCAATACAGCCAAAGTTGTCAATACCGTTTCGGTCGCCGTTCCGGTTTTTCAATTGGAACGGAACGTTCCGGTTTCAGAGCGTTCCGGCGTACCGTTTCGGTGTCGTACTGTTCATATATAATTAATTATATATATATATATATATGAAAAAAAATAAAATATTAATTTAAAAAGCATAATTAAATTTTTTTTTTATTTTATCCTCTATTAACAATCTAATTTAAATTGGCCTTCAATTTAGTCGAGAGAGAGCAAACGTTTTTTTTTTAAAAAAAAAGTAATGGAAAATACATTATAAATAATGAGTCCATAACTCTATATCTCTTTCTGGACCAATAGATCATCAATCGGATAATCAATCATTTAGCAGGGACTCCATCAAACGGTGGAGAGCAAATGAAAGCTATACTCACACCTTATCAAGTGCCCACCCGACCACCCACACCATATTATGATACCTTTCCTCCCACCTTGATGTCATCTGCTCCCATTTGCCAAGCATCGCTTCCGACTCACCGAAAACCTCACATCCAAATTCCAAACAAAAGCCCTAGCTCTTATGAACCTCCATTTCATCTCCGATCAATGGCTTCTTCCCCCATGCTGTCTTTAACAAGAGTTATATCCTCAAAATCCCAACTTTGCAAACTCCTCCTCCCCGCTCCCGCTCCTTCTCCTCCACCAGCTTCCCTCTACAACCGGACCTGATCATCGACTTCTCCTCCACAGGTGACTAATATTCGTTTACTTTTTTTATATTTTCTCGTTTTGACTGATTCTTGCGAGTATATATAAAAAATCCCGACCCCTGCACCACAACGGGAGCTTTCTCTTTCTTTTCCTCTTTCGGCGTCGTTTTGCCTTGAACCGAACGGGAACGCCCGATGACGGAACTGTATGCTCCGACGGAATTTGGCGGATTTACCGGTACTCGACCGGAATTTTTACCGGAACAAAAACGTCGCCGTTTTGTTCCGGATTTGCTTCTGGAACGGGGCGTTCCGGCCGGAACGGAACGGAACTTACAACACTGAATACAGCAACACAGCGATTCTTTCAATTCATCAGCTATCTCTGCGATATCATATTAATAACCTATAATTTTTTTATAGCATAATAATCAAATCTAGATTTATTCTTGAATAGGATTGGGCCTTCCTTCACTTAAACAAAAATAAATATGGCAGTATCCATCATCCAGTTGGTTTTTTGTTCGATGGAAGGGATTGTTCAATCTGTTTCACTGAAGTTCTCTCTTTGTAAAATGCAGAATCCCATATTAGTGTATCTGTTCTTGATCAATCCTCCCTGGTCTTTGTGGTTTGTGCGAAAATTACCATGGATAAATATTGCCTTATTAAAGTTTATTTTCTGTAGCCGTAGAAATTAACATTCACTTCAAGGTTTTATGCTCCAGGCCAAAATATTTCATGTAATGACCTAAATATTTTATGTAATGACCCTTATGGGTCTATCCATCTGAAAAGGGATTATGTGACATTAAGGTTACTTTTGGATTTAGCTTTGACAATAATTTTTTGAGATTCGTTTACCTTGTGGTGTACTATTTAACAATTACTTTTTTATAATTTAGGGAGTATTTGAGAGTGTGTTTGAAAAATATTTTTGAAAAATGAAATTTTTATTTTTTACTTTAAATTAAAAAAAAATAGTGTTTTTAGGTTGTTTTGATGTGCTGATGTCAAAAATGATTTAATGTATTTTTGAATGAAAAATATTTTCAAAAGCAACCGCAATCACACTTTCAAACAGGCATTTAGTGTTTTTTGTTTGTTGCCTCTTATTTATACACATCGGTTAGCAAGTGGACCATCTTATTCAAATTATTGCTCGTATTGTTATTTGTTACCAATCATTATTATGCATATTATGGAAACTTTGTCAAAAAGATCAATACTTTCAAATTGCTTGGTGAATATTGAACTCAAAAATTAACAAAAAACTAAAAGAGAAATGGTTCTTATTATATCTTTCCTCATAAAATATAATTCATTTGAATAATTTTATTTTCTTTTTTATTTCAATTTTATCATTTATTATTGGTTTTATTGGAGATTGGACTTCATAATTATTTTTAATTTATTTTTTATAAGATTATTTTAAACTCGTGACCTGACTGCAAATTTGATTGGCTAACCCATGTTCACTTGGTTTGTTTTTTTGATATATTTTCTATAGTGTTATCATGATCATAACCAAACAAGTGGATCCGTTGGTTAACTTGAGTGAAACTGATGAGGGAAGGAAGAAAACTGATAGTGAGAATGGAAGACACATCTTCTCATCGAAAATGGTCAAGTTAGAATTTCCACGATACTCTAGGGATGATCCAACAAAATGGTTCAATCAGGTGGATCAATTCTTTGAATATCAAGACATTATTAACAATAAAAATATCTTATTGGCCTCATTCCATTTGGAAGGTGAAGCTAACCAATAGTGGTAATGGTTGCATCGAGCCTACAAGGATGAAGGACTCGTTGTAATGTGAAACATTTGAAAAAGAGCTTTGGGCACCGTTTGGACCTACAAAAGGTTTTAGATGAAGCATTATCAAAGGTTAGAGAAGTGAGTTTCGTAAGGGACTATCAGAAGGAATTTGAGAGGTTGGGTAATCAAGTTCATGAGTGGACTCAAAAGATTCATGGGTGTACTTAAAGTAGAAATTTTTGATGTTGTTTAGATGTTCAAACCACGGACTCTAAAAGAGGCCATTAGTTTAGCTAGAATGAAGTATGAATAGATAATGTGGCGGCAAGGGAAATTTACACCACGAACACTTTCAACTCGCACACCATGGACTCTTCCCCCATAAAAATTCATTTCCCAGTTCCAATAAAAAAACTGCAATGGGATGAAATGCAAAGACGACGTGCATAAGTACTATGTTTTAACTGTAATGAGAAATTCACTATTGGACATAAGTGTCAAAGACCGTAACTGATATTACTAGAAAACCTTAGTAAACCTTCCAGATTCATATGCGAAGACATTACTGACAACATTCCAGCAAGGGACATAACTGAGGAGACAACGAAGCCAGAAATTTCACTCCATGCACTCATAGGTTCGTCCATACCATGGACCATGAGGATTGAAGGTCGAGTTAGGAATCATACTCTAAAAGTGCTCATCAACTGTGGGTATACCCATAATTTCATCAATTTTAAAATAGTTGAGGAGCTTTAGTTACTAGTTATTCCTATGGAACCCTTAACTATAAGGGTGGTAAATGGCAAATGTATGAAGTGCCAAAAGGTTTGAGCAAGTCCAGGGTATTCTCTAAAGCATTTCATTTTCATTGACCCTGTATTCAATACCTAACATCGGCCTTGATCTTGTTCTAGGCATACAATGGCTTGAACAACTCGAACCAGTGGTGTGTAATTGGAAAAAAAATGACAATGGGCCTTTGGTGGAAAAATTAAGCTCAAACATTAAATGGTTCTGATAGCCAAAGCATACAATCGCTTCATTATCAATAATTAAGAAATATGTTCGTCATGGTTGTTTCACTTTACAGTGTATTGTCAATCCATAGAAATGATGGGATGACCCAATATGCAAACAAATATGAAGACAATCATCAATAACTTTGAGGATATTTTTTATGAGCCCACACAATTACCTCTATCTTGTGAAGTTGATCACTGCATTACCCTTAAAGAATGTACTAAGCCTATTAATATGAGGCCCAAGAAGTATGCCTATTTTGAAAAGGATGAAATTGAAAAAATGTTCAAGACAAGCTTAAATTGGGGCTTATAAAACTAAGTATGAGTCTTTTTCTTCACCTGTTTTGTTAGTTAAAAAAAACATGGAACTTGGCATTTTGTATTAATTACAATAGAGCTTTCAATAGCATAACCATTAAGGATTGGTTTCATATTCCCACCATTAATGATATGCTTGATGAGCTTCATGGAGCTGTTTTTTTTTTTTTACAAAATTAGACTTAAGAGCAAGGTACCATCAAGTGCAAGTGAATCCAAAAGACACTCACAAAACTGTGTTTCGTACCCATAATGGTCACTAAGAATATATGGTTATGCCCTTTGATCTTTGCAATGCTCTTTCAACTTTCCAAACCAGTATAAATTTTATTTTTTATCCTCATCTTAATCAATTCATTTTAGTTTTGTCTGATGATCTTTTGATTTATAACCCCAATTGGACCGTGCATCTTGAACATGTTACGAGGGCCTTTGAAATTCTAAGGCAACACGTTTATTTTGTAAAAGCAAATAAGTGTACATTTAGAAAATCCAAGCTCGAGTACATTAGCCACATTGTGACTGATAAAGGGGTCAAGGTGGAATCAAGCAAAATTACAATTATGATAAATTGGTCAAGGCCAAGCACTATTTTAGACTTACATGGTTTTCTAGGCCTTACAGGTTATTATCAAAAATTTGTGCGCAACTATGGTCTACTAGCAAAACCACTAACCAATCTCTTGAAGAAATGGCAATTTAAATGGAGTGAAGAGGCAAAGGTAGCTTTCCTACAACTCAAAAAAACTATGACAAACACACCCATTTTAGCCATGCCAAATTTCAATGAATCATTTACAATCAAAATTGATGCTAGAGAAGGTATTGGTGCAGTGTTGACACAACAAGGCAGACCCATTGCTTTCCTAAGTCAAGCACTTGGGTTGGCCAAACTCTCTTGGTCAACATATGCCAAAGAAATATTTGTCATACTCTAGGCAATACACACTTAGAGATCATATTTACTCGAAAAAAGGTTCTTTATTCAAACAGACCAACACAATCTTAAGTATTTATTGGAGCAAAGAATTGGGACACCAGAACAACATCGTTGGGTGGTTAAATTATTTGGCTATGACTGAAATCTTTTATCACCCAAGACATAACAACTTAGCAGTTGATGCATTATTAAGAGTGTCTGGAAGCCCTATTTTTTATGCCTTATCGATGCCTCAAATTAGTCTATGGAAAGACATAAAACAAGCATCCACCGAACACCCAAAAAATATGTCATACATTCATGACATGCCAAAAAATTAAAGCTGATAATATCAAACTAGTTGGGCTCTTGTAACCTCTTCTTATTTCATGTCAAGTATGGGATGATGTTACTATGCATTTTATTGAAGGTTTCCGTACTTCACATAGTAACGATACCATTTTCATGGTTGTAGATTGTCTTAGCAAATATGCCCACTTCTTAGCCCTAGAACATCCTTTCATCGCAAAGATGGTGGAAGAAAAGTTTATAGATGGTGTAGTGAAGCTACATGGCATGCATCATTCAATTGTGAGTCATAGAGATAAAGTCTTTATAAGTAAGCTCCGACATGATTTCTTTAAGATGTCTGGTACTTAGCTTAAAATGAGCTTAGCCTATCATCCTCAAATGGATGATCAATCGGAGGTGGTGAATTGTTATGTGGAACAATATTTGTGTTGCTTTGTACACCAAAGACCACGACAATGGAGCCAATTTCTTCCTTGGGATGAACTGTGGTATAATACAACTTACCATTCATCAACAAATATGACAACTTTTCAAGCTCTGTAAGGATGATTACCACCTACATTTCCACTGCATGCTATCGGGTCTTCCCTAGTTGATGAGGTTGGCCAAAGTCTTCAGGAACGGGACATACTGCTCAAGAATCTCAAGAAGAATTTAGTGAATGCAAGAAATTGCATGAAACAATTGGTGGATCGTGGGAAAAGGGATGTTGAATTCACATAAGGTGACCTTGTATTTTTCTCAAATTACAACCTTATCATCAACAAACTGCTTTTTGATGAGTTCATCAAAAACTGGCTTGCAAGTTTTATGGTCCATTCCCAATTGAAAAGAGAGTCGGTGTTGTGGCCTACAAACTCAAGCTTCTTAAGGGTGCATGCTTACATTATATTTTTCATGTTTTCTTGCTTAAAAGGAAGTTGGATGACAAGGCAGACACTAGTATGGACCTCCTACCTATTGATGAAGAAGGCACCATCATGGTCATACTAGAAGTTCTGGACACGCGTTGGATTCCGCATGGGGCAAGATTTATTGAGGAGAGTTTGGTGAAGTGGAGACACTTATTTGGACCTTGGGGACTACTAAGGAAGCACCCAAGTTTGGACCTTGGGGACAAGTGTCCACTTGATGGAGGGGGTAATGATACACACCCTAATGAGATGTTGCCACGAAAGACCCAACATGTCATAAAGAAGAAGTTGAAATATGGTGATTAAAAGGGGTTATGTGAACTCTATTGTCTTTCTAGTAATTGGGTAAGGAAGTATTCATCCAAAAAGAAAAGGAAAAGTGGGATGAAAAGAGAACAAGTAAGGGAGTTTTCTATAGGAGAATTTTGAGAATGCATTAAAAGGATAGTAGAAAATGAATCCATATCATGGAATGGTCTAGTTGCTTCTCGGTTAATAGTGATGTTAAACATTTTTAAAATGTGTCACGCTTAAAAATCAAACAAAAAACATTCTCATGTGCATCCATGATACTTGATTGATTTCATGCATATGCTTGAAAAGCAACTTCACCGAATTATTATTAATGCTAGCTTAGCTTAACACACCTTTTACACGTCATAATATAATGAAGATCTTCATATTAGTTTAATATGTTTTGTAGCAAATTGGTTGTTACACATGATATTATTATATCCATGTAAACACATATTTATTATTAATAAAAGCTTAAATTATCTTTAATATTCCTATAATACTAATTGATAGATCTAATATTTGATTTATAATTCTAGAGTAAAAATAAAGTATATGAGACAAATATTTTGCAAAGAAAATCATAAGTGGTTATAATAATGAGATTCTTATTGCATCAAAGCATTGTTCCTGAAATATTTATGGTTGATGCTATCTTAAATAATAGACATTTATTAGAGTCATAGAGACTGATACATGTTATGTTATTTTCTTTATAAAAAGAAAGCAGATGTTTTCATAAGTTAAGGTATAAGAGATAGCTAAAAGTAATGTGTAGGTACTTGTCATAGGACATGTATACTGAATTGACCAACATGAGAATTCTATATAGAGAGATCACATATGTCTATAGAAAGATTCATGTGATGTTTGTGTAAGTGATTCTTAAGCTTGAGATCACCAAGTTATTTTTATATAAACAAGTTATAGTTTGATCTTGTTATATGTTATCTTAATTAAGTTAGCGAAAGGGCATACATTAAGTATAATATGAACTTTGTTAAGGTACTTAAATGATCAAGAGATGATTCATCACCCTAGGTGAATTAGAGAAAATATTTCATATGTTGTCAAATAGTATTGGCTAAGAAATCTTTGGCCAAGGTGAAATGGGATTTGAAAAGGGTTTCAAATCTTATTCAAACAATCAATGACTTTTGTGTAGAGAACAAACACGATTTAACATGGTAGACATACTTCATGTTTTAATGTTAAATTAACACCATTGATGAAAAAATATTAATTACACTGAGAATCCGATAATTGAAAGGTTAAGTCAAACTAGTAATGGTTTTTTCAATATTTTAGGGATCTTCAAATATAAATTAATCAATTGTTGAATTAATAATAAATTAAATTGTTTAATTTATTTAATTATAATTTATTTTTTAGCCAACATATTAAGAACATGATGGGTCACACACATTAAGAACCATTAATCAGAAATTAAACTTGAATTATTAATCAAGTAATACTTGATTAATATATATTTTACAAATCAAGGACTAAAATATAATTAATACATGGATTATATTTCTAAACCTAAAAAACCAAGTAAGGACTTGATTGAGTTAATTTAAAAAATTATCCTGAATTAATGTATGGATATTATTCAAGAGACAAATAGATATTTTGTTATTTATAGGGTTTTTATAATTCCTTATAAATACAAAGTTGAGCATATTGTTTTGTTTTTGAAAAACACAAATAGTTGTCTATTATACTCTAGTTGTTGCAATCTCTTTCCCAAATAGGAATTTAGAATATTTCTCATTGGTGGTTTGTACGGATTATTGTTGGAGTCCAGACAATTAGACAACTAATGATTTAGGACAACGAAACTTTTAAAGAATTATTCAAGGTCGAAAGAGATTGGATCTTTAAATAATAAATCCATAAACAATTTTAGATATATCCAACAAGATCCTAAAAACTCGAGAGTAATTTTATTATACTATTTTCAAGGTATTCATAAACACAAACTCAACATTGTCTACTCTTCGAAATCTATATTGATGAGCCATAAATTTGAAGATGATTTTGGAAGAAAGTAGTTGATAACTTGATGCAGCCTTTCGATCCATAGTTATAATAAATAATAATATACATCTTCCAAATATGACAACACCTGAAACCAAAACATATTGCTCTTGACAACTACGAAGTACCATCACAAAAGTTGGCTCAGCCTTGAAAATGCTTCTATCACAAATTCAATTTCTTTTGAAAATAGAATTATTAAATGATCCTTACTAATTGGATAATTCAGGCAATTTCTTTTGAAAATAGAATTATTAAATGATCCTTACTAATTGGATAATTCAGGCAAGTGCAAAGTGATTCGTCAAGTGTAGGTGGTCTGTAAGAAGTAAAATGGCTGCTGCTGGTTTCAGCAGGGCAATTCGAAAGCAGACGCAAAATTTATATCGCCATTAGTAAAAGAGATTAACCGCTGCTTAAATATCTGTCATTTTAAATGTGTGTTAATCACTTGCATTTTAAAAATATTACATTTTCAGTATTTTTTTAAAATTTTATGTTCTAATATCAAAAATAATTTTTAAAAAAATTAAGAAAAAAAATTATTTTAATATAATTACTAATAAAAAATACTTTTAAAAACATCAGAACTATCCTCTCAAACAAGCATTAACTAATTAGTTTAACAAGTTTAAAACCCACTAACAAATAATAGTTTAATAAAATTAAAATCCAATAATAAAAATGCATCAAATTTGATAATTGAGGTTAGAATGTGCTCAACTTTTTGAAACACTTCCAACCTTGAAGCTGTAACTTAAATCCTTCTTTGACTTTTGAACGACAATTTTTTCTTACAAAAGAATAGACCGAAAAACAAAAGAATAGTTAAAAACAGAGCAGAAAAGCAATAATATTAATAATAATAATAAAAAAAAAACCTTTGATGTGATCTACCTACCCTATCTTCCGTTCCCAACTGCAGTCATTCTTCTGTCCATATAACACCATGTTTTCTCATGAATGTATGGGGGGTTCTGGAGGGCAATCAAGAAAAGCAGCAACTCCAGCCCGGTTCAGTTTCCCCAGGTAATCTTTCTTTTCAGTGTTCATCATATTTGCTGTCCACCCATGTCGCCTATGTCTTCATCAGAATTCAATCTGACAAAACCTATCGCCCTTCACTGAACCTGCTCGCCTACCAAATCTAGGCCGACAAGCAAGAATGATATCCCTTGAAATAGCAGGAAGTAGAAGTGAATCCCCTGAGCAGAAAGCAAACTCCTTGCGGAAGCTGTTAAGAGAAGGAAAGCCAGTGCCAGCTCTTTCATATATATTCTATTATGCTTCTTTTTCTTCTGCTCTTGTTGCATAATTTCTTCCTTCAATTCTCCAAGGTTTGGCTCTGAAGAGCCCCTTTGATGCTTTGTCTCTTTCTTCACCAGGGAAAGAAGATCACCCTCAGACGAGCGGCCAGACTTCTTAGTAACAACCCATTCATAGGCACTTCCGAGCTGGAATAGGCCAGAGATCATAGCATTAAACTTGGTCACTGACATGGTGTTTTCAAACAGAAGGTAAGGGGCGATGAAAGGGAAGGATTTGGGGGCTGGGAGAATGTTGAGAAATGACATGGTAGCTGGAATGTAACACACAACCCATGCTGGTAGCTCGGCCTCTGGTATGAACATTGTCATGGGGAGAATTATGCAGAAGAGTGTGAAAGAATAAAATGGCAGGATAAGCTTTCTGAGCAGAAAGAAGAGAAAAACCATGTTGAATTTCTTCCATATGCTAATCTACAAAAGACCAATATAGGCAACGTAACAAAATCAGCAGATAGAGCCAACACAAAAATAGGGGGAAATTATGATTTTAACAAAGAGTATTCGAAAAAATATATACCTTGGATCGAATAATAGCGGGTAAACAGAGTCTAAACAACTGCATGGGTCCCGAATGCCATCTGTGTTGTTGCTTTCTATATGCTTCATATGATTCAGGCAATTCACACTGACACTGAACATTTTTTTTAAAAAAAAAAACAAGAAAACCCGATGTTAAACCACATTAAAACCAAAGACTGCGAGTAGTTCGGCGAGAAACTCACTTGAATCAATGACAAAAACATCCAGTGATATAAAACTAAAAAGAAATATTTATTATACCTCAACATCATTGAGGAAAATGAATTTCCAGCCATGAAGATGGGCCCGAACAGCAATGTCCATGTCCTCGACAGTAGTCCTCTCTAACCAACCACCAGAATCTTCCAAGGCTTTTATCCTCCACACCCCAGCAGTCCCATTGAATCCAAAGAAGTTGATGAAAATACCATTCACTTGCTGCTCTACTTCGAAATGAAATGCTAAATTAATGTTCTGCAACCTGGTCAACAAGTTCTCGTCCTTGTTCACAAAAGACCACCTTGCCTGAACAAGCCCTAGGTCCTCATTACCCTGTAATGCCAAATTCAATTTCAATACGTGCGTTTTTAATTACTAGGATGGTTGAATCAGCTACTTCTCCTATTATGTATGCCACAGAATTTCACATGGTTTAACTCAAATTCGACCAAAATAAATTGTATAATACGGAAACAAAGTGAAGTACCTTGAAGTGAGGGACTATTCTTTTAAGAAAGTCGGGGGTTGGCTGAAAATCGGCATCGAAAATAGCCACGAACTCGTAGTCTTTGACATAGCTACAATTCATAGCAGACTTGAGATTACCAGCTTTATAGCCATCTCTAATTACACGATGCCTATACAAAATGTGGGCACCCTCTTGCTGCCATTTATTAACCTCCTCTTTAATCAGCAATCGCGTAGATGGATCATCAGAATCATCGAGAACTTGTATTAGAATCTTCGATTTCGGCCAGTCTAAATTACACACTGCTGCTATAGATTGTTGATAAACCTAAGAAAAAAAGAACAAACACTAAGCAACCAAATAAATTGAAGAGCTAAAAATGTGGGATTTGATGTTACCTCTTTCTCATTGCACATGGGAATCTGGACGAGAACCATGGGAAAAAATCCATTTTCACCAGATTCAAGATCAGCAACAGCGTCTTGTTTGGGGACTGGTTTGATATTCTTTAACCGGATCCAGAAACAACCCAAACTAAGAACAAGCCTGTCAATACTCTGGATAAGGAAGAGCACAATACACGCATTGGCTAGAAATTGCAAAGGAGGAGCAAGATACTCAACACGAAACAAAACCCACTGTGAATACAAGGAATCAAAGATATCTTGAAACCCAAATGGCATCGCTAACAAGTATTGCAATGGCAGGTGTGGAGCTCCGAAATGCCACCCTTTAAAATAAGCAGCAACTTCGAATCCTAACAGAAAAACTGATAGCCAAAGAAAAATCTTGATGAAAGTATAGAATCTTGTTTTCACTGTTGGGTTCTCATTTTCCCGGTCAATGTCGGTGGTTTCGATGTCCGTTCTGCCAGAGTGGATGCGGCGCTTGATGGCGGAGCCGAGAGTGACCATGGCGGTGGCAATGGAGGTCAGGCAACCGGCAGCCTTGTGGGCTTTTAAGAGAAGGACCCATGTAAGTTGTTTAGCGTTTTTGTTACGTGATTTGTCGCGGCCGAGTCGACTCGGTGAGTCAGTGTTTAAGAAATCTCCCTCTGATGGACCTTCGAGCTCCACCATTGACCAGTTTGGGTTCTCCATTTTGACTACAACCGGTGTTCCTCTGTGGCTGTCCTTTGCCCACCAGTCAAACGAGGGTGCCATTGTCGTTTAAAGCCTTTCTCTTTCGAGATTCTGAGCCTTGAAACAAACAAGTTAAGAAAAAGGGGGGGGCTCACAGGGGAAAGGCGTCAAAAATCCAATCTTTTTATCTGTTTTGAGGCTAGAAAGAGGCTATAAATTTACTAGCATGATGCGAGACAGAGAATATTTGAAGAGAGAGACGCGTGGAGGAGGAAGGGAGAGTGAGCAGAGCGAGCAGTCTGTAAATTATGGAGAAATGAGGAGACATTTTAGACTATAATAACTATTGCTAAGAAGTTCTTAAACGATGGAGGTGGATAAAACAATCGAGAGTACGAGAAAAGTTATCACTCAACGACAGCTTTCAATGAGAGAGGGGGGGAGTGATGTCCAGAGAGATTTGATTAGGGGGGGAAAGTAAACAGCTCAGCACGTCTTGTTGTCTGAGAATTGAAATTCTTTTAAAATAATTAATTATAAATATTCGGTGAAATGTATATATTATATATATAGATACAGAGAAAGGTGACTTGGAGTGCAGACACGCGCAGCACGTTCTGGGTCAATGTCAAGGGGGCTTCTACTTCCAAATATTGATTTTTTATGTTCTCTCTCTTAAACTGGGCTGAGTGAGTGTTATTATGGAAAGCAATCACCATCCATTGGATTACGATATTCCCACGCGTTAATTTGGGTTTTAAATGCTGATTCATCATTCCGTACTTTTTCACAGGGATTTTGTGTTCCATGATTACTGCTTTTGAGTGCCGTTTGTATTGTTTCGACTTTCGAGTGGTTTCTATAGGGTGTTTTTTATTTAAAAATATATTAAAATAATATTTTTTTTTTAAAATATTTTTATATTATATCATTTATGATCTAGAAACATTAAAAAATAAAAATATTTTTTTAAAAATTTTTTAAAAATATTTTTGAAATTTAGTGTCAAAATATATTAAAATAATATTTTTTATTTTTTAAAAAAATATTTTGACATCAAAAATTAATTAAAAATAATAAACAAAATAACAAAAATATTTTTTTTCTTGAACATTTTTAAAATAGTGTCAAACGAGTGATATGCCCGCGCGATGCGCTTGGTGTTTTTATCTATGTAGAAAATTGATTGATTTTATATGTGTTATATGTTGTTATTTTAAAATTTAATCTGCAAAATTATAATTGATAAAATCTGTTAGAAATGAAATTTTTTTTCCCATCAAAAAGTAATTGAATGTTGCTATTGCCAAAATTTTTTTAATAAAATTTGTTAAAAAAAAATTTCTATGTAGAAAACTGATTGTAAAATTTATTATTTATATTATTAGATTTAAAATATTTTAGAATAATAATAAAAAGATCATTTAGACACACACACACACACACACATATATATATGAAGGTGCCGATATTAAATATCAAAATGTATAATTAGTTTCACATATTAATAAGGGAAAAATATTACAAATAATAATTATTATTATTTTGAATGTATTATCTATAATAATAAAAAAAATTAAGACCTAATAATATTAATAGAAAAGCAACTAAAAAACTAAATAAATGACAAAATAAAAAATGTTATTAGATTCTAAGAAATTATTTGAACCGAAAAACTAAAAACAAATAAAATTATTTTTGAAATGATCACGAACAGAAACTAAAATGTAAATAAAAAACAAATAACCTTAATAAAAATGGAAATAATAAAAATTGGTAAGACCATAATTATTGTTAGAGAAAAAAATTCCATATTTTTTTAACTTTTACATTATTATAGTAAAAGCATTCCAGAATAATGATATTAAAAAAAACATTTCAAAACAACTTAGGTTATTTATATATATTAAAGCTCTAATATTAAATCAATATCAAAATATATAATTAGTCTGATATATTTAAAAGAAAATAAAACTCACAAATTTGGACAGAAATTACTTTTACAAAATTTAACTAAGTATATTAACAGAAAATAAATATTATTATATTCAAAGAAATTACTTAACTTGAAGAATAAAAAAATAATAATAACAGACATTATTTGGACATTAACTAGAGAAACTTAATAACATTGGAAATAAAGGAAATTTGGAAAGAAAAACGAAGAGCATATATATATAAATATGGACAGAAATAAGAACTATGTAGGAAATATGTATAAAAAATAAAGGAACTAAAATAAAATCCAAGATTAAAATTATAAGGGATGAAATAAAAAAAACACATATGTAATAAATTTAATTTAAAGGACAAAATTAAAATAAATCTAAATATTGAAATTAAATAATTTAAAATAAAACTGGAAATTAAAGCAATTAGGACCGAAATGAAACTGAAATTAGTTATTTGAATATTAAATTTAATTATAGATAACCTAGGTAAATTTGTCAACTTTATTTTGTGAGTTGTTTTCCCCCCTAGTAATATTAGATTTGAAATATTATGAATATATATATATTAGTTTTATCATTCAATATTTCGTTTTCGAAGAATAAAGGTTCATTTTTTTTTTTATTTTGCTTTCCATGCGATCATCCCAATCTCATTTAATCATTTATTTGCTAACAAGTAAACTCATAGGGACCTTTTAAGAATATTGAAAAGATAGATTTCCTGCATACTGACATGTGTTTGTTTTTTTGCATTAAATCATTATCAACTTTTTTCATTTGTTGGTGATATCTTTTAAAAAAATTATATCATTAAAGTAATCATGCTTATCAAAACAAGTTGAATCAATTACATTGATAAGTTTTTTTTATAAAAAAAAAACATACGCATCACCTTAACATTATATATTAGAAAACAATTCACTAAAATTACAACAAAATGTGAATCACCTATGTAATATCATACGGAATCCTTTTATTTGAAAATAAATCTACAAATTTAATCTATATCCCTTCCACATATGCATCTTCTTTCTTTATTAGTTTCAATATATAATAATATTTTTTTTTTATAAAAAAACACAATAAAATTTTTTCTAGATGAAAATTTTCTCAAACTAATAATAATATATTTTGATCTTAATATACTAAGCGTCTATATCCAAATAACTTTTCTATTATTAATATAATAATATAATTTTTTTATATTTATATACTTTAACATTAATACTTTGAGATTATAAAAAAAATTAATTTAATATTTTTTTTAAATCAAAATATTTTAAAAAACCATTTAAAAATAAAAATAAAAATAAAATCCATAACTATTTAAAAATAGCAGGCGGTAACAATGACAATGCTACTTATTTAAAAAAAAAAAAACGCTCCCCTTAATTTCTTTACACCACCCCAACAAAAAGGCTTTCGAAGCCCAAAGTCTGTAGAAGCCGAATAAACAAAAACGTTGCGTTGCGTTGTTTAAAACGGTCGAAAATAATTTGAAATTTTCTTTCCTCGCCTCTCACGGACATAAAGACTGTATAAATGAAGGTTTTACGATGAATTACGAAAAATAAGAGAAAAAACTTTCCATCTCCCGAAGCCCAAATCGGTATGTTTCTTCTTCTTAAACTATGAAAGAAAACGTTGTTAGTGATCTTGTATGTTGGGGCGGGGACATTCAGGTATCGTTTCTTCTCACAAAGACAGCATATCTTTGATTGTTTCAAATTCTATCAATTGTTGTGCCTTTTCTTTTATTGGGTTTGTGTGGTGATTTTTCCATTATGAATTAGTTTACCTTTTGTCTCAATGTATTTCTTTCTATGCACTGACTATCGAATGAATTTAGATAATGTGGTAGTCTTCCTGGATAAGAGATTGGGGCATCGATGTCCTCTATATTTTGCAACTAGTAATCTTGAATGCTAGGTCGGTAATCCTACTTATTACGGGTCTGGAAACTTTGGTGTTGCTAAGCTAGTTAGAGAGATAACGACCGGTGAACTCATTGCTGTTAAGAAGAGGCCATAAGGTGATCTTTTTTGAATATGTTGTTCTGTATATGTTGTTCTGTATGGTCATATCTGGGTGTGCTGGTTTCTTTTTCTTTATGAATTAATTAATCTGAACTAGAAACTTTCTTCTTCATTTTTTTAATTTTTTTTTCTCAACTTGGTGTTTTCTTTTATTTGATGATAGTAGTGATTGAGGTCTTGTTTGGTTTTTGCAGATTGACGAGCATGTTCAGAGATAGATTATGAGCCATAGGTCATTGAAGCATCCCAATATAATCAGATTCCAAGAGGTATCATGTATTTCCTTCTTATTAGATAATGAAATGTAAAAGAGTTTCGAGTGACTAGGTCTTTTTACTCAATGTAAAGATGGATTTAGAAGGTCTAGGTACTTCTCTCAAGCTTCCGAAACTTTGAAAGAATCTGAATTGATATGGAAGTTCAGTTTTCATTGCTGCGATCAATTTTTTTTTCATTTAGATATATGACATTGCACTTGAACCTGCACTTTACAAGCCTAGATTGCTTAATCTACATTCTGCCAAAAAGAAACTCATTCTTGATGTCAAGAATTATAAGAACTTGAAGATTTTTAATCTTGGAAAGGATTTTCAAGTCCAAACTCCAATTTACTCGTACATATAAATTTTGAAAACTAGAGCCTTGCCTTAGCTTTTCAATTAGTCTTTACATTTTAGCATCAACTCAAACCCTTCAGGGCAAGAAGTGCTGGCAACACAGGTGGTTGGAATTGATGCGTCTTCTAATTCTTTCTTATGTTTTTATTTACTCGTAAATAATTGCTCTTTGATTTTGGATAGTGATGGGTATATACCTCAATTCTCCAAAGACGGAGAAATTCTTAGAGGACGGCGAGAACTGTAGGCTTAGATATGGTTTATCATCTATGCAAGGTTGGCGTGCACCCATGGAAGATGCGGTGAGTAGTTGATTCAGCATTTGATTTATGTGAATATGCTAAGTTTTTAAATCTTGTTACCAACATTGATCCTTTAATTGCCCATTGATTATTACAAAATATGAATAAACTGATGACATTATGTGGGGATGTCTTCAAGATTTGATTACAGGATAATACTAATGATAAATTGGGCCAGGCAGGAATTTGTTTGACTGGGATGCAAATACAATATGTGATGTAATTTTAAAAAGTTTGAGGAAGTAGCTGATTATGTTTCTTAAGAAAAGTGATGTTATGGGTTCTTCGGTGCCAAATCATCTAGAATTCATTTAAATTTTTCAATTGTTTACCTGTATCAGTGCTAAAAGAATATATGATCATAAAAAATGATTTTCTTTAATGTTCTTGGAAATGTATCAAGAGAAAGTTGTGGAAGAGTACTTGCTCTTCAATTCAACAAACAGTTGATCTTTTCACAACAACTTGTTTAGTATGGGCATATCATTTCATTTATAAGGTGTCTTTATTGTGTGTTTGTATTCTGGAATATTGCTGTAGTGGTCTTCTTTTGCATGCTAGCATGTGCTGTATAGTTTATTTTCTCTCTTAAATCATGGATATGATGTTAGTTATATGATTATTATTATTTGTGTTACTAGCATGCTGCAATAACCTATTTGGATGCTACCACTTCATTCTTTGGTGTTTATGATGGCCATGGAGGTAAGAATTGCAAGTTTCAGGTACACGTGAATGCTGTACATAATCACTGCTTTAACTCAAATGTGTTTTTCCTGAATCTGCACCTAGTCTGATTTCATTGTCTTTTTGGTTGATCTCTTGTTATGCCCTTCCATGAACAAAGTCAAAGTAATAGCAGCAATGTTCAACTCCAGTGAACAGAAGATTAGGCTCTTACCACTTTAAATCTTAGTATTATTCTTTTTTAAGACTTGTTTTAAGTTTGTGATGTGCTAATGATGATTGTGAGAAAAGAATCCATGCAGCCAAACTCAACCTGTTCAGAACTGAGACTTAGCGGAGTTAGGTTATCTGTGATGGAATGTGTATCCAGTAAACAATGGTTGTGTGTGTGTTTGTGGGGAGGGTGGGGGTGTACAGAATAAAATTTTCTGCCAAAAAAATTCCTATTTTATTTCCAATAATGCTCGTCATATGGGTTGGTTTTTAATTCTAAATGCATCCATGTTTTGCTCTGCTTGTACCTAGGTCAGTATGTTAGTATACTTGACGTTTAGAATTTAGATCCCTGTCGCTCACTTCAATCCTGTAACTTGCAGGTAAAGTAGTTATGAAATTCTGCTCCAAGTTTCTTCACCAGCAGGTTCTCAAGAATGAAGCATATGCAGCAGGAGATATAGGAACTTCTGTCCAGGCAGCATTGTTCAGGTTACTTGATTTTATTACTAAAGAGTTTTTTCTCTCCCCCTCTAGAAGAGTATTTGAAGTGAGCAGTAAGGTGCTGAGGTAATAATGTTGCCAAAGTGGTTTAGTATGATCTGGTGTTATTCTCCACCCTCAATTCTTGATGGCTAAATATATTTAGCTTATGTCATTGACTGCTGTGGAAGAGTTTGGATTTGATCCATCTTGCTGTCACCATGTTAGGGAGTGGAAGTAAAACATTAGAGGGCTAGTATTGACCAATCTTTCTTTCTTTTTTGTTTTGGAGTTTGTGCTTCTCTCACAAGCTTTCCTTCCTAATGTTTTTGAATTTCTATCAAATATCTCCTAATGGTTTTAGAAAAAGTAGATCATATGCTTAGGATATGTTGGGAACTCCATTAGTGTCTCCTAATGGTTTTAGAAAAAGTAGATCATATGCTTAGGATATGTTGGGAACTCCATTAGTGTCTCCTAATGGTTTTAGAAAAAGTAGATCATATGCTTAGGATATGTTGGGAACTCTATTAGTCTTATATTTGAATTAAGTTTGCATGGACTTGGAATTACCTATTAACATTTTCTTAGTGAAAATTGGCGAGTGTTATTCAACATCCATCGTAAAATGGTTCTTAGAAGATTTCACAATGTTGTTCAGAATCATCATTGAATGAGGCTTAGCTTTATAACATATGCATGCGTAATGGTGCACTTATCATGTCTTTGTAGCATGTCAACCTCCGACTCTGCATTTGAAAAATATGCAGAATACAAACAATGTTGTTGTTTGTGAACGTCACGTCTCACTTTGGGTGTGTTGTGTGAGATTGTATTTAGATTTGTCTTTTTGTCATTTTCTTGATCATGCAGTAAGATTTTAAGTAGTTCCTCATTTTTGGTTTGACTACTTCATTTGTGGTCATGAAGCTGTGTTGGTGGATTTCTTTTCCTTTTTATTTTGTCTTCTCATATTTCTTAAGCCATTTATTGAGGGGTAGTTATACGAACTAAAAATAATTAGTTTACTCATATTCTTGAGTTATTTTAGTGATTTGCTGCTGAGTTGTTATTATAGCTTTAGATGTTGAGATACAGAGTAGGAATCATGAGAATGAGAAACTGCTTAAGGGTCTTGATGTTATGAAGAGTATGTTGCATTCAGGTATCAATCATTATAATTGATAGTCATCAACAACAAGTATACTGCTTAAGAGTCTTTTCTATTATATGGTTGTGTTTGATCTTAGGGAAAATATAATCTGGAAATTTTACTATTTTTTATTTGCCTTACTACTAATCATGGAGAAGTAAAACTAACTAAATTTATAATTTCAAAGAAATGCAACATGGTACGTTAAGGTGAAACTGCAATGATATTTTTTGATGAACTGAAATCATACTTGTATATCTATATGATTTTGGGCATTTGCAAGAAGACATCCTGTACTTGTGTCGTGTGGATAAGTTCTGTGAATTGATAATCATACTTGTATTGCGATTTATTTCAGGCATTTTCTCTGACAAAGTATTCAAATTCATTTAAACCTCTTCCTTGATCAACAAAGCACCTTCTCATAATACAAGACTTTTACCTCAAGGAAGTGCTGGTGTTTTAGATGGGAAAACAACCTTATTGCAGGGTGGTGGCACTCCTTCCCAACCTGGTTTTGATACAAGAGATGAACTTATAGGCCAAACTCCTCAGCCTGTTGCTCCTGCTGTGCCTGCCATTCCTTCTTCACAGAAGCCACTCCCTCTTACTACAAGGTCAAATCCTGATGATCTTCGCAGAAAAAACCATCTCTCTGATGGAAGAATATTTCAGTGTTCAAATTCTAGATGAAGCACTGCAATGCGTGGAGGAGTTGAAAGATCCAGCTTTTCATCCTGAGGTTACTAAAGAAGCTATTTCCCTTGCACTGGAGAAGAGCCCGCCATGTGTGGGACCTGTCATAAGGCTTCTTGAATTCTTGCTCATTAAAAAGGTCCTAAAAGCTAGAGATATTGGAACAGTTGCCTTCTTTACGGCTCCTTGTTGGATGATATTGGCATTGATTTACCCAAAGCACCAAATAACTTTGGCGAGGATCTTGGGAACTTGGTCGTGGTTCAGGGTCTGGACTTCGAGGTCTTGAAGGAACTTCTGGAGAAGCTGGAAGATAACAGGTTCAGGAAAGCCATCTTTGAAGAGCATCAACTTCAGGGCAAGAAGTGGTGGCAACACAGGTGGTTGGAATTGATGCGTCTTCCAATATTTCTTATGTTTTTATTTACTCGTAAATAATTGCTCTTTGATTTTGGATAGTGATGGGGATATACCTCAGTTCTCCAAAGACGGAGAAATTCTCAGAGGAAGGCGGGAACGGTAGGCTTAGATATGGTTTATCATCTATGCAAGGTTGGCATGCAACCATGGAAGATGCAGTGAGTACTTGATTCAGCATTTGATTTATGTGAATATGCTAATTTTTTAAATCTTGTTACCAACATTGATCCTTTAATTGCCCATTGATTATTACAAAATATGAATAAACTGATGACATTATGTGGGGATGTCTTCAAGATTTGATTACTGGATAATACTAATGATAAATTTGGCCAGGCAGGAATTTGTTTGACTGGGATGCAAATACAATATGTGATGTAATTTTTCAAAGTTTGAGGAAGCAGCTGATTATGGCTCTTAAAAAAGTGAAGTTATGGGTTCTTCGGTGCCAAATCATCTAGAATTAATTTAAAATTTTCTATTGTTTACCTGTATAGTGCAAAAAGGATATATGATCATAAAAAAATGATTTTCTTTAATGTTCTTGGAAATGTATCAAGAGAAAGTTTTGTGGAAGAGTACTTGCTCTTCAATTCCACAAACAGTTGATCATTGCACAAACACTTGTTTAGTATGGGCATATCACTTCATTTATAAGGTGTCTTTATTATGTGTTTGTATTCTGGAATATTGCTGCAGTGGTCTTCTTTTGCATGCTAGCATGTGCTGTATATTTATTTTCTCTCTTACATCATGGATATGATGTTAGTTATATGATTATTATTGTTTTTGTTACTAGCATGCTGCAATAACCGATTTGGATGCTACCACTTCATTCTTAATTGCCATGGAGGTAAGAATTGCAAGTTTATTTCCAAGATTTTCTTCCAAAAAAATTCCTATTTTATTTCCAATAATGCTCGTCTCATATGGGTTTGTTTTTAATTCTAAATGCATCCTTGTTTTGCTCTGCTTGTACCTAGGTCAGTATGTTAGTATACTTGACGTTTAGAATTTAGATCCCTGTCTCTCACTTTAATCCTGTAACTTGCGGGTAAAGTAGTTGTGAAATTCTGCTCCAAGTTTCTTCACCAGCAGGTTCTCAAGAATGAAGCATATGCAGCAGGAGATATAGGAACTTCTCTCCAGAAAGCATTTTTCAGGTAATAATGTTGCCAAAGTGGTTTCGTATGATCTGGTGTTATTCTCCACCCTCAATTCTTGAGTTTTGAACCTTGTTAGTATTTATAAACTAGTCATATCAATAATATGTCTTACTAGCATTTTGATACAATTTTCGTAATGGTACTTTCTTCTTTGACTCTATTGCCTGGTAATTTTTTGACTGAAAGTTTGTTTTGGTAAGTATGTTTGGCCATTTTAGGATTTATAGTTATGTAAATGCCCTCATTTTATTTTAAAGGATATTGCAAATAATTATAGGTGCATGCTCATGATTTAATTCCTTGCATCCCACACAGAATGGACTAGATGATGCGTGGGCAGAGAAGTTGGAGGGAATTGGCAGCTTTAGGTGATAAGATAAACAAGTTTACTAGCATGATAGAAGGGTTGATATGGTCTCCAAGGTGAGGTGGTAGTAATGAATAACCTGATGATTAGGCATTTGAAGAGGTAATAATTAAAGTTTTCGATGCCAATTCATATTTTAAACACATTGGTCATCTACCACGCATACTGCAATAATGGATCTTTTTGTATTTCTTTGTATCATTGAATACTAATGGTTAAGAACTCGTTTTACTCTCGTGGTGCTCAGGGTCCTCAGTCTGACTTCTCTAGACCAACTTGTGGTTGCACAGCCTGTATTGTGATTATTAGAAACAATCAACTCATTGTTGCAAATGCTGGTGATTTCTAGAAAGGGTCGGGTATTTTTCAGTTAACTAGAAATGATGGCTTGATTGTTTTTCCCTGTAGACTAAAGATTGATTGTAGGGGAGGGTTTTTTGGGATTGTTAAAAAATCCTGCAACTTTACTTCTACCTCAGCTAATCATCAATTTAACTTTTCTCCAAGTATTAATTTGATGGGTAGTATCTTGATAAATGGACAAAAGTTGATATGGAAAAAAGCCACATGTAAATCTTTCAGTGAACTTTGCTCTTTTTGATGCAGGCGTACAGTTTGTCTAGAGATCACAAACCTGATCTTGAGGCTGAGAAAGAAAGGATTTTAAAAGCTGGTGGTTTCATACATGCAGGACAGGTCAACGACTGTTTAAATCTTGCAAGGGCTATAGGTACGTACCTAACATTCCTGTGAACTCTTGATCGCAGTCCCTTATTCTTGAGTGTGGCATGTATAGTCATCTTTTGGCTCTCTGCCTCTGGATTTCCTCATGAGAAGTGATTAGATGCCAATGAGCACAAAACTAAAGCTTTTTTGTTTCTCATATTGAAAAGCACTCCCACTCCCACTCCCACTGACACCTCCATTTTTGTATTCATGTCTATGTTTGTATTTGTTGATGCACACATATTGCTTGGTATGCCTGCACTCGTAAGTGCATTTATATGTGAGAGACAATTTTCATTTTTTCTTTTATAATGCAGGTGATGTGGAGTTCAAGCAGAATAAGTTTTTTCCTGCTGAAAAGCAAATTGTGACAGCCAATCCAGATATAAACACTGTATGCTTATCATTCTTTATGATTATGATTTTATTCTTTTCTCCCACTTCCAACCTTATTCTATATCTGCACCAGGTCGAGCTATGTGATGATGATGATTTTCTTGTGCTGGCATGTGATGGAATATCCGTCTAATGTTAGCTTTCATAGTCAGTACCTTAGAAGGTTGTGAAAAGGAAAACTCATAGTCTAATGATTTACTTGTGCTGGCATGTGATTGCTCAGAAATTGAACATAATATATATAAATTTAAACAACCTTATTCTATGCGTCTAATGTTACCTTTCATAGTCAGTACCTTAGAAGGTTGTTTCATGATGTGCTGATTCTCTTCAGAAAAGAAATAGAACATGCTTGAATCTTAGTGATGAAAATGCAGTACCTAAAAGAACATGAGTGTAGGCTTAGGTAGTTTAATTGAAGGAAACTCAATGGAACATATAAAGTGAGGCTTAGCCATTGCTGTTGGCCATATATTTTACCTGAGAAGAACTTGCAAATTAGTGAACACTGTTCAATTCTAATTGGGCTACAAATCAGTCTACAATGCTTAGTGATATAAAATCATTGATTGTGGTTTGTGGATGAATACAACCTTCATGGGTGACCGGATGACTCTTCTAGCACTTAACACTGCCACTATAAATTTTTTCTTAAACAAATGTTAGCTCCCACACCTCCTTGCTGATTGTTGTGGCCGCATTTTCAATCCATTTAGTTTCTCTATCTCTAGCTAAGCATTAGATGCATTTGAATAGCTTTTTTAAGAAGCTGAATGGCTACAGGAGCCCTGAGTCTTCCAACGACTTTTAAAATATATGCAAGGTTGACTTTGTTTATCTTTATTTCCTCATTAATGGGATATGATGATGGGGAAATAGACTAGGCAAACAAAGTCGTTGTTGATTGTTGCATTCATAGACAAGCAAGTTATGGATACATTTTATGGATTAAGATTTGACTTATTTGGGTGAGAAACAAGGTTGATCAATGGCTCATTTATGAGTGAATTGTTGTATATCGTACTCTCTACACCTCAGCTAATAAGGTTTACAATTCCAAACTTAAGCTAATGCAATTGTGTTTTGAATACTAACAAAAAGGCAGTTTCTGTTTGTTTCTAGTATTACAAATTATAGCCTTATAACTCTAACATTCCACCACTTATGATGTTCATTCATGTTTGGTTTGTTTACTGTACTTTTGACTTAAAGTCTTGTTGGTGACACTTTTTCCTTTCAGCGTTGGCATTGAAATTCCTCAAAATGCATTAAAGGAGCACAATATCTCATCCAACTTATCTACATCTCATCCACTTGAAATCTCGATGTGTGATTTCTAGAAAGGGTCAGGTATTTTTCAGTTAACTAGAAATGATGGTACTAAAGATTGATTGTAGGGAAAGGCTTTTTAGGATTGTTAAAAAATCCTGCAACTTTACTTCTACCTCAGCTAATCATTAATTTAACTTTTCTCTAAGTATTAATTTGATGGATAGTATCTTGATAAATGGACATAAAAGGCATATAGTGCTGATTCTCTTCATAAAAGAAATAGAACATGCTTGAATCTTAGTGATGAAAATGCAGTACCTAAAAAAACATGAGTGTAGGCTTTGCTAGTTTAATTGAAGGAAACTCAATGGAACATATAAAGTGAGGCTTAGCCATTGCTGTTGGCCATATATTTACCTGAGAAGAACTTGCAAATTAGTGAACATTGTTCAATTCTAATTGGGATACAAATCAGTCTACAATGCTTAGTGTTATAAAATCATTGATTGTGGTTTGTGGATGATTGGCACTTGTTCATTGTGCTTCCATGACTTGGACGATAACACTTAACAAAATGAAGTTTCAAAAATTGTCCAGCTGCTGCATTTGAATCTTTTGTTGAACTATTGGTAGCAACTAGTAGATTTTATTCACGAACAGCTTCAAGTGGACTGTGGTTTTAGACCTCTTCTCGTTACGTTTGATGAACATGGTTTTGAAATATTCGGTATTAACCATTTTATTCATCTCTCCATTCATGGCATTTTGAAGTTAGACCTCGCTGAACTATTTAGGTAGAGAGCTTATATGATGAGGCATTAAATGAAAAAAAAAAGATCTTGTTGCTTCTAGTAAATTCTACTCTCTGAATTATGGTTTTAATCGATGTTTTTTCCTCATGTCTAGTTAGTGTTCTACAATTATAATAATATATATTTAACTCCTCCATTAAAACAATCAAATTATATTATAAGGTTAATTTTATTTTACTAACATTGTGTTGAACTATGATTAATTGATTTAAAAGATAAGTTTGTATTTAAGTTTGGGTTCGCATAGGTATGGAACAATCCCGGAAGACCACGTTTATGTGTCGGTAATGGATCCGGGAATCTGGTCATGACACTTTTAATTTTCACCCCCTATGATTTTTGTGATCTTTTAAGTTTGGTCTGCATTATCTTAATTTCTATTTATTTTATTTGATATTTTTTTTTCAATTTTCATCCTCTTTTCTTTTATTAAATTTTATCATTATTCTTTTTTGTTTGACTTTTTTTTGTTAATATTTTGTCGATGGTTTGATCCTTTAAAATTATATATGTGGAGAGTTAAGCTTTTTTTTTTTATTATTAAACTCAAGTTAACGGTTTCACTAGTTAAAGTTTTAGAGATTAGATCAAGTTTTGGAGTTTTGCTAAGATTTTATTGCTCTCCAATTTTATATTTTTTTATTCTTTTTTTCTTAGAAAATATGTTTTTTTTCCCTCTCTATACTTCGCATTTCTTTAATCATTCATTTGACATATTTACACCTTTTTTTGTTCCTATCTTAATTTCTTTTTTTGCTGTGGGCTTTGATCTTTTTCTTTACACTTTTTTTAAAAAAAATTATCACACAAAGATTAGGGAGATAGTACTTCACTGTACCAATTGCAATATTGTCCTATTTTGTACTATGTTAAAAATCTTCACTATATTTTATTATATGTTTTATAAGATGTCAAGAAATATGTAAAGAACACCTGCACATTCATTAATTAGAGTTAGAAAAAAATATGACTTGCAGCTTGGTTTGTCAAATGGACACATCAATATTTATTTTTGCAACATTTGGCATAAATGACTCTCGATTTATTTTATTAAATGCATGCATATGGTTTTTAATTTATAATTAGGATTTGTTTAACAATTGCTTTTGAAAAGCTTGTGCTTGTGTATTGATGGTTTTTTTTTGTCAAAACAATTGATCTGACTTATGGCGAACCGCGAGGCAAATAACTAGCATATCTCCATATTTGGAGTTTTATGTTAAGTATTTTTCAATATATTTATTTTTTATATATATTGTGGTGTCCTTTAAAACTTGACCTAACCCATCACTATGATCTATGACCCGGGCAATCTAAGACCTAGGCTAAATCGAGTTTGAGAAGGAGAAATTCACTCTAGTGACTCCCAAGTTGATCAGCCTAAGGAAAAATCAATGAGGACTCGTTGATTTCTAAATTTATTTTCAAAATAAAAAAATTAGGTTGACCTGGGTTGATCTAGTTAAATCACATGACCTATGAATTGCCCATGTCAGTTTTTAAAACTATGATTCTTAAGTTATAGCTAATTAAGATTTATAGTTTGTGATCCAAGGAGTTTTGTGAATGATGTGTTTTATTGAAAAAAACTAAAACTACTTAGACATTTATTGTGGACCCTCTCATATTTGGTTGTGGATTTGCATCGTCAAATTACTATTTTGCCCCTGCCAACACAATTTATAACTTGGTATGAACATGAATGTTCCTTTTGAGAGGTTCAAGTTGTCAATTCAAAGTTCATAAGGGTATCTAGATCATTTGACTTTTTCATTAGAGAATAAAATAACAAAACTAGCATTAAAAGCTAAATTAATTCAATTTTAATGTGAGGGGTTTTTCATACATGTTAACAATTTTTACACCATAAGATACCCAGATTACCCTTAAATTAAATCTTTTTAAAGTTACTATCATATAAGTTTTTGGTAATTGGTAAGTTGAGTTAGGGGTATTTAAGTCCTTTAACTAAATTATAACATTAATAAAAAGTTGTTGGCGCACCTGTATTGATGCCTTTTGAGCAACGCAAACAGTATTGTCTACAAGTTGAGCACAACATTCTAGGGTAGCAATCCAAGCGTATTGTCATTTGATTGTATTAAATCTAATTTATTATTTTTTTCAATTTTATCCATTGACATTTAATGCAATTGATATATATCAAATTTGCTCCTCGTTCTTTTGTTTGTTATTTGTTTTTTTGTTATACTTTTCTTGATTGAGATTTTTTTCAATTTCATCCCTTAACGTTTGACTTTATTTTCTTTTATATTAGACGAATCATTGGCCTGCACTCCGCCGAAGCGAGAAATATTTTTTTACCTTGTTTCAATATATTTAATTTTTTGTTTTGTATTTGGTTTTTATATTTTTAGTTTAGTTTCGATCCCTTTATTTTTTCAGTCTTTCTCGAATAGTTCTTAATTTTTCTTTTGTATTAATGCATCTATTTTCTTAGTCTTGACTTTTTGTAATTTATTTTTGTATTAAATGCAGTTTATGTTAAAAAAACAAAATAAGCTTAGCTTTGGTGGCATGAAATGAGAGTGAAACTATATCTTATGCATTTATATGAATCTTCTATTATTAGTGATTTGTTATCTTTGTTTTTTTGCATTTTTTTTTATCTATATGTGACTTGATATATTTTTAGTTTAAAGTGATTTTTATTTAAAAAGACATTAAATTATTTTTTAAGATTATTCTTCACATTATTATATTAAAAGTATTTCAGAACTATGAGATTAAATTAATTTGAGATTTAAAAAAAAAAAATCTTAGTTCATTTTATATATATTTTAAGGTGTTAATATTAAACAAATATTAAAATATATAATTATTTTTAAGAAAAAATAACATTAAAATAATTGTTATGATTATTTTAAACGCCTTATCCATAATAAAATAAATATATAAAAAAATATAAAATCCAAAGGTTTGTAAGCTGATTATTTCACTTAAATGTATAGCATCATAAAAAATCTAGGACCATTAACTTTTTTCTTACATGTTAAAAATTTGGTTGTAGTTGCGGCAAAGTGCTGGGCAAGTGACTCGTAAATTTGTTTTTATTGTAGATAATTTGACCCAATTTTTTCACCTATTATGTCTACGTGTGGCTTTGTGTATTTTCTGTTTACGTGATATTAGATTTGAAATATCATACATAAAAAAGCTGCAAAAGTTATTTTTTAACAAAAATAACATCAACTGATAAATTATTTGATTGTTATTATCATGATTGTTAAATTATCACAATTACAATAGTGTCATTGTAACCATTATTATAAATAAATAATATTCTAATTATTATTGGCAATACTATTGTTGTCACCGTCATTATTGTTATAAAACAAAATTCAATTATTTTAAATTTTTTAAGATTTATTCTTCATATTATTACATTAAAAGTATTTCAAAACACTGAGATTAAATTAATTTGGGAATTTATAAAAAAAAAACAACTTAGTTTATTTTTATATATTTATTTTAAGCCTTCAATATTAAACATATGTCAAAATATATAATTAGCCTCATATTTTTAATAAAAAATACCTTCAAATAATTGTTATCATTATTTTAAACATCTTATCCATAATAAAATGAATATATAAAAAAACTAAATAATCACAAGGTTTGTAGATTGATTATTTCTATTAGATATATCGCATCATAAAAAAATGTAGGACCAGTAATAAAAAGAAATTATGTGATATTAGATCTAAAATATCTTACATAAAAAGCCACAAAAGTCATTTTTTAAAATAAATGACAAAAAACTATTATTAGCTTAAAAAATCATTTGACTTGAAGAATAAAAAAAAGAACACATGGAAAAAATAGCAAATATCAATTTTCAAATGATTACAAACACAATTTAAAATTTAAGGACTACATTAAAAAAACATACAACCTCAGCAAAATAGAAAATAATAAAAAATAAAAATAAAATCTAAGACTATATACATATAAAAATGGACTATTTCAAAGTATAAGAAAATTATGTAATCAATTTCAATTGAAGGACAAAATTAAAATAAATCAAAACTTATATTACAGTAATAAGGACCATACTAAACAATCAAAAGATCAGGGACTGAAATGAAAATATCATAAACAAAAGGGACTTTCATGTAATTTAGTTTGTAGGAGAGAGAAAAGGGAAAAAATATCAGTCGGCCACTGTCATGACTGTAGCAACTTTTGGACGTCATGTGCACTACCATGAGAAGAGGACATGTGGTGCATCCGATGTGATGCTAGATTGATATTTTTCATAACCGTACAACGCCACACGTGTTGCCAGAAAAAAACGTGTGGCCTAAAACTATTAGTGCGTTAATCTGTCACGCCACTAAACTGAGAGGGCTACTAAATAATTAGCATGAACAATGTTGAAATGCATTAATTGACTACAAACAAATGAACAATGCTAAAAAGTATTAAAATAAATCGCTTGGATGTGAACAAATGAATATTGCTGAAATGAATAGTAGTGTTGAAATGTAGTAATTGGGTGTGGACAAATGAAATATGCTAAAATGAAGTGCTGAAAAGTATTAAAGCAAATCGACCAAAACAAATGAAAAGCACTGAGCACTGTTCTAATCCATAGTCAATTGAGTGTGGATGAATAATGGTTTAACGATCTATTTTTGCTTTCCTTTTAATTATGTTGGATATGATCTTCTCTCTTTTTTAAGTTGTTTTGTACAATTATTTTAAAAAAACAACTCATCAATTTTATTCATATAGATTTATCCCGATCTCATGTCTCAGATCATTAGATTGGGTTTACCAAGGGTTGACTTAGGTTTTTTTTATGTTGACATTTTCTGTTTTTTATTTTTTAAGTTAAACATCTGGTTTGTTTGAGAATTAAGCTTCATGATTTTAATTGATTTGGTTTCAATAGAGTCATCCTAGTTTAACGAATAGATTGCAATTTTGATTAACTAGGTTTGACAGACTTGATTTTTTTTTATTATTGTCATTCGACATTTTATTTTCTTATAATTAAAGTTCATATTTGTTTTCTATTCTCATTTAATTTTTGCATCTCATATCTCAAGACATGGATTTGGGATTTTTACCAAGGGTTGAGTCAGGTCTTTTTTTTCACTTTTTCTTAAGTTATTTTATATTATTTCTGTAAACTCCAGGAAATAAATGTAGGTGTAAATTATAAACTAAGTAAAAATAAATAAATAAATAAAAGTGGAAGACATAAATTTAAATAAAATGAGAATTCAGAGATTTTGGATATAACATCTTAACCAAATTGTTGAGGTATCATAATTTTTAACTCAAAATGAATTAAGAGATAAATAAAATAGGTTAAGGGGGGTGGAATTGAAATAAATATAAAGATTATGATTTAAATTATAAGAAGAGAAGATGTGGGGTAAAAATTAATATATAAAGGTAATGGGGGCCTAACTGCAATGAGAGAAATTGAGGGGTATAAATACCCCCCTCTTTTCTATTATGTCCAGTAGAATGAGGGGAAGAAAGGGAGGGAAATTTTAATATTTTTCTTACCAAATTGAAGAAGAATTTCATAGTGAAAGTGAGATTAAGTATTACCAAAACATTCAAACATAAAAAAAACAAGGATTTGGAGAATTATTGGAAGAAGAAATTAAAGGAAAAAAAAGAGCATTGGGGTGACAACAATAGGAAGAAAAAGAAGGGAGGAGGAGATTGTGATTTCAAAAGCTATTAGGATCTTAAATCTTCCTTGGTATGGTGTTTCTTATATGCATATAAAAGATTCTAGATTTTATGGTTAAATTGCATGATTTTCTTTATGAGATTTGGGTTAGGGTTCTTGGAATTGTTTTTGGGGAAATGTGGAATTGTGTGTAATTGATGAATATTGCATGAAATCGGATGAAATGAGAGCTAATTGGCAAGACAAATGGAAAGGAAAAAGGGAGCCCCTAGGAAAGGCTATGGCTGGCCATTGAGGGCAGTAATTAGGAGGGAAGATTAATTGTTTTGCAAAATAATTATTGTGTATGTTGTGTTAGGTGTGAATGTTTGTGTAATGAATTATTGAGTATGAAAAGAATGAGGGAAGTCTTGTTTTTTGAAGGCCAAGTTTCGGCCAAATGATGTGATGCAGAAGTTAACAATTGGGTAGATTCATCTCTTGACTTTCAGAGAGAAAATGGGTAGGAAAACAAAGGAATTAGATTGGTTTCCTTCGTAAGAGTTGTAGTTCTGGATGTGTATCATCCAAGGAAATTGGTTTCATTAATTTGGAATTTTATAATTCTAGTTAAGGGTCACCGAACGTGACTATGCAGGGCAGACTCTATAGAACGGTAGGTCTTTCATTTTTGTGATGCATTTCGTCAATGTTGAGGGCAGAACTGCGTTCTCTTCTCTTCATAAGAGTTTTAACACTGTATTTTATCTTTTGCAACGAGATCAATTTTGTACAAAATAGAGTTCTATAACTCTCGTTATAGTAAAAATGTGGGTCCGACCTCAGTTGGCAACTTTGAGAGGAAAAAAAGAAAAGAGGTGAGAGGTCAAAGCGCTGTAGTTAGACGGTTTAAAGGAAAAGAAACAAGTTATGTTAAGATGTAGTTAGACACTTTAAAGGAAAAGAAATAAGTTATGTTAAAAAATAGGTGTCTATAATGATATTTTGATTGACAAAAGTTGTTATAAAAAAATTAAAACGAAAGAAAAACAAATTTAAAGGCATATTAGATTGTTTCAGTGTTATTAGGAAATGTATCGGTGGTTATTAGGAAATGATTTATGAGAATTTCCTGTCATTACAGGAGGGACAATGAGTGTTGCGCAACAACAACAAGGGACTACCAGCAGAGCATCCATGGCAGGTAAGTGATTCGTGCCAATATTTGTGATTTAATTTTCATAATGAAAATGTGTGAATTATGCTTCAAGCTTTGGTGGAAGTTTGAAAAGATATGTTTTATCAGTAAGAATATTTAAGGCATGTGTGTCAGGGCAGTTTGAAAATGTCATGGACAAAACATGGCGGTGGCTAGCATACATTTAGTGCATGCTAGGATCCCAGATAAAGGGATCACTAAAAATGACTAACATACATTTTACTATATGTTAGGATCCTGGATAAGGGATCATCATGAATGACTGTCATACATTCAGTGTATGTCAAGATCTCGGGGATGAGGATCACTATGCATAGGCTAATATACATCGAGTGTATGTTAGAATTCAAATAAAGAGATTGTTGTGCAATATTTAATACACGTTCATGTATTTTGAAATTTCCAAAAAATAAATAAAATAGAATCAACACACATCTTAAAAAAATAATATAGGGAGGTATTTCAAGGACCCGGGAAGGGGTCTTCTCTGATTTCTGGTGTTAGTAGGGTGATAAAGGTATCGACCGTACTTAGTATCAACACTATATAAGTGGGGAAGGTGGTTTCAAATAGCTATGCTGATTATTATAATTATGTATGATTGCATACCGTGGTTTTAATAACTTTAATATAATTTTATTTCAATTTTTCTTTTTGGAATTATTTTGTATTTCCATTTCAGGTCCATCATCTTCACGTCAGGAGTAAAACTATTATTTCTTAGTTTTATTTGTATCAAGCAATATTTTATATAAATTAATTGTTGGTAAACTGATATGTATAATCACTATTTTTGAAAAAATTGGAATGTAAGAAAATTAACTCGTTTTGTCCTATTATATTAAATGTGGCTGGATTTATATTAATTCTGGTGCAAATTATTGATTGTTGTTAAATGTATGGTTTATTTATTATGGTTGTGATGAGGGTGATGTTTGAGGTTTTGTAGACCCAGGATGATTGGGTCAACATTGAATTAAAAGTTATGTTATATGTCAAAAAGTTGGGATCGGCGAGTACAGGGGAGGTTCTGCAGAAATTTTGATAGAAAGACTTACATATATATATATATATATATGTTAAAAACAATTAATTATATCTTTTTTTCTTGGCAAATGTGTATTAATAAGATTACTTGTTTGTCTCCTAGAGATGGGACGTTACAATTTCTCACCTTAACACTCGGTTAATTTGAAAATTAAGTTTTATTATTTTATTCATTAAGGTTTCCATGGAGTCATTCTAATTTCACAACCAGGTCAAAAATTTGGCTTGTTGGCTCGAATAGACTCGAGTCATATATATTAGTTTTATCATTCAATATTTTGTTTTCGAAGAATAAAGGTTCATATTTTTTTTTATTTTGCTTTCCATGCGATCATCCCATTCTCATTTAATTATTTCTTTGCTAACAAGTAAAATCATAGGGACCTTTTAAGAATATTGAAAAGATAGATTTCCTGCATAATGACATGTGTTTGTTTTGTTTGCATTAAATCATTGTCTACTTTTTTCATTTGTTGGTGATGTCCTTTTTAATAATCATATCATTAAAGTAATCATGCATATCAAACGAAGTTGAATCAATTGCATAGATCTCTTTAAAAAAAAAAAAAAACACACGCATCACCTTAACATTATATACATAAATATGTTTATATATATGTATATTAGAAAACAATTTGCAGAACTTACAACGAAACGTGAACCGCCTATCTAATATCATACTGAATCCTATTATTTGAAAATGAATCTAGAACTTTAATCTATATCCCTTCCACATATTCATCTTCATCTTATTTCTTTATTAGTTTCAATATATAATAATAAATTTTTTTTATAAAAAAAAACACAATAATCTTCTTGATTCTAGATGAAAATTTTCTCAAACTAATAATAATATATTTTTATTAACGTAGCTCGTGTCAGATATTAATATATTAAGCTTGTTTATCAAATAACTTTTCGCTTATAAATATAATAATATACAATATTTATATTTATATATTTTAAAATCAATACTTCGAAATCATTTTTTTTTAAATCAAAATATTTTAAGAAACTATTTTTTTTAAAAAAAAAAACATAACTATTTAAAAATAACAGTCGGTAACAATGACAATGCTGGCCATAATTTCTTAACACCTCCTCACCAAAAGACTTTCGAAGCCCAAAACTTGTTAAAGCCGAATAAACAAAAACGCTGCGTTTTTTAAAACGGTCGAAAATAATTTGAATTTTTCTTTCCTCTCCTCTCACGGACATAAAGACTCCATAGTCCATATAAGTGTAGGTTTTGCGGTGAAATAAGAAAAATAAGAAAGAAAACTTTCCGTCTTCCGAAGCCCAAATCGATATGATGCTTCTTCTGAAACTATGAAAGAAAATGTTGTTAGTGATCTTCTATGTTGGGGCGGGGACATTCAGGTATCTTTTCTTCTCACAAACACAGCATATCTTTGATTGTTTCAAATTCTATCAATTGTTGTGCTTTTTTTCTTTTATTGGGTCTGTGTGGTGATTTTTCCATTATGAATTATTTTCCCTTTTGTCTCAATGTATTTCTTTCTATGCACTGACTATCGAATGACTTTAGATTACCTGGTAGTCTTCCTGGATAAGAGATTGGGGCATCGATGTCCTCTATATTTTGCAACTGGTGATCTTGAATGCTAGGTCGGTATATTTTGTTCTGTATGGTCTTATTTGGGTGTGCTGGTTTCTTTTTCTTTATGAATTAATTAATCTGGACTGGAAACTTTCTTCTTCTTCATTTTTTTTAATTTTTTTCTCAACTTGGTGTTTTCTTTTATTTGATGGTTGTAGTGATTTGAGCTCTCTTTTGGTTTTTGCAGATTGATGAGCATGTTTAGAGAGAGATAAGGAACCACAGGTCATTGAAGCATCCCAATATAATCAGATTCAAAGAGGTATCATGTATTTCCTTCGTATTAGATTATGAAATGTAAAAGAGTTTCAATTTTGAGTCCAAACTCAAATTTACTCTTACATATCAATTTTGTAGTACAAACTCTCAAAAAATTGTAAAAGAGCATTTGTAGTCCAAACTCCAATTTACTCTTACATATCAATTTTGAAAACCAGAGCCTTGCCTTAGCTTTTCAATTCGTCTTTACATTTTAGCATCAACGCAAACCCTTCAGGACGAGAAGTGCTGGCAACACAGGTGGTTGGAATTGATGCGTCTTCCAATTTTTTCTTATGTTTTTATTTACTCGTAAATAATTGCTCTTTGATTTTGGATAGTGATGGGGATATACCTCAGTTCTCCAAAGACGGAGAAATTCTCAGAGGAAGGCGGGAACGGTAGGCCTAGATATGGTTTATCATCTATGCAAGGTTGGCGTGCAACCATGGAAGATGCGGTGAGTAGTTGATTCAGCATTTGATTTATGTGAATATGCTAATTTTTTAAATCTTGTTACCAACATTGATCCTTTAATTGCCTATTGATTATTACAAAATATGAATAAACTGATGACATTATGTGGGGATGTCTTAAAGATTTATTACACGATAATACTAATGATAAATTTGGCCAGGCAGGAATTTGTCTAACTAGGATGCAAATACAATATGTGATGTAATTTTTCAAAGTTTGAGGAAGTAGCTGATTATAATTCTTAAAAAAGTGATGTTATGGGTTCTTCGGTGCCAAATCATCTAGATTATTGTTTACCTGTATCAGTGCAAAGAATATATGATCATAAAAAAATGATTTTCTTTAATGTTCTTGGAAATGTATCAAGAGAAAGTTTTGTGGAAGAGTACCTGCTCTCCAATTCCACAAACAGTTGATCATTGCACAAAAACTTGTATAGTATGGGCATATCACTTCATTTATAAGGTGTCTTTATTGTGTGTTTGTATTCTGGAATATTGCTGCAGTGGTCTTCTTTTGCATGCTAGCATGTGCTGTATAGTTTATTTTCTCTCTTACATCATGGATACGATGTTAGTTATATGATTATTATTATTTGTGTTACTAGCATGCTGCAATAACCGATTTGGATGCTACCACTTCATTCTTTAGTGTTTATAATTGCCATGGAGGTAAGAATTGCAAGTTTCAGGTACACGTGAATGCTGTCCATAATCACTGCTTTAACTAAAATGTGATTTTCCTGAATCTGCACGTAGTCTGATTTCATTGTCTCTTTGGCTGATCTCTGGTTATGCCCTTACATGAACAAAGTCAAAGTAATAGCAGCAATGTTCAACTCCAGTGAACAGAAGATTAGGATCTTGCTATTTTAAATCTTAATATTATTCTTTGTATAGAATAAATTTTTTTGCCAAAAAAATTCCTATTTTATTTCCAATAATGCTCGTCTCGTATGGGTTGGTTTTTAATTCTAAATGCATCCTTGTTTTGCTCTGCTCATATGCAGCAGGAGATATAGGAACTTCTGTCCAGAAAGCATTTTTCAGGTAATAATGTTGCCAAAGTGGTTTCCTATGATCTGGTGTTATTCTCCACCCTCAATTCTTGAGTTTCGAACCTTGTTAGTATTTATAAACTAGTCATATCAATAATATGTCTTACTAGCATTTTGATACAATTTTCGTAATGGTACTTTCTTCTTTGACTCTATTGCCTGGTAATTTTTTGACTGAAAGTTTGTTCTTTGGGAAGTATGTTTGGCCATTTTAGGATTTATAGTTATGTAAATGCCCTCATTTTATTTTAAAGGATATTGCAAATAATTATAAGGTGCATGCTCATGATTTAATTCCTTGCATCCCATACAGAATGGACGAGATGATGCGTGGCCAGAGAGGTTGGAGGGAATTGGCAGCTTTAGGTGATAAGATAAACAAGTTTACTGGCATGATAGAAGGGGTGATATGGTCTCCAAGGTGAGGTGGTAGTAATGAATAATCTGATGATTGGGCGTTTGAAGAGGTAATAATTAAAGTTTTCGATGCCAATTCATATTTTAAACACAGTGGTCATCTACCACGCATATTGCAATAATGGATCTTTCTGTATTTCTTTGTATCATTGAATACTAATTGGTTAAGAACTCCTTTACTCTCATGGTGCTCAGGGTCCTCACTCTGACTTCTCTGGACTAACTTGTGGTTGCACAGCCTGTGTTGTGATTATTAGAAACAATCAACTCATTGTTGCAAATGGTGGGGATTTCTAGAAAGGGTCAGGTATTTTTTAGTTAACTAGAAATGATGGTTTGATTTTTTTTCCATGTAGACTAAAGATTGATTGTAGGGGAGGGTTTTTTGGGATTGTTAAAAGATCCTGCAACTTTACTTCTACCTCAGCTAATCATCAATTTAACTTTTCTCCAAGTATTAATTCGATGGGTAGTATCTTGATAAATGGACAAAGGTTGATATGGAAAATAGCCATATGTAAATCTTTCAATGAACTTTGCTCTTTTTGATGCAGGCGTACCTAGAGATGACAAACGGCTGAGAAAGAAAGGATTTTAAAAACTTGTGGTTTCATACATGCAGGATGGGTCAACGGCTGTTTAAATCTTGCAAGGGCTATAGGTACGTACCTAACATTCCTGTGAACTCCTGATCTCAGTCCCTTATTCTTGAGTGTGGCTTGTATAGTCATCTTTTGGCTCTCTGCCTCTGGATTTCCTCATGAGAAGTGATTAGATGCCAATGAGCACAAAACTAAAGCTTTTTTGTTTCTCATATTGAAAAGCACTCCCACTCCCACTCCCACTGACACCTCCATTTTTGTATTCATGTCTATGTTTGTATTTGTTGATGCACACATATTGCTTGGTATGCCTGCACTCGTAAGTGCATTTATATGTGAGAGACAATTTTCGTTTTTTCTTTTATAATGCAGGTGATGTGGAGGTCAAGCAGAATAAGTTTTTTCCTGCTGAAAAGCAAATTGTGATAGCCAATCCAGATATAAACACTGTATGCTTATCATTCTTTATGATTATGATTTTATTCTTTTCTCCCACTTCCAACCTTATTCTATATCTGCACCAGGTCGAGCTATGTGATGATGATGATTTTCTTGTGCTGGCATGTGATGGAATATCCGTCTAATGTTAGCTTTCATAGTCAGTACCTTAGAAGGTTGTGAAAAGGAAAGCTCATAGTCTAATGATTTACTTGTGCTGGCATGTGATTGCTCAGAAATTGAACATAATATATATAAATTTAAACAACCCTATTCTATGCGTCTAATGTTACCTTTCATAGTCAGTACCTTAGAAGGTTGTTTCATGATGTGCTGATTCTCTTCATAAAAGAAATAGAACATGCTTGAATCTTAGTGATGAAAATGCAGTACCTAAAAAAACATGAGTGTAGGCTTTGGTAGTTTAATTGAAGGAAACTCAATGGAACATATAAAGTGAGGCTTAGCCATTTTTGTTGGCCATATATTTACCTGAGAAGAACTTGCAAATTAGTGAACACTGTTCAATTCTAATTAGGATACAAATCAGTCTACAATGCTTAGTGATATAAAATCATTGATTGTGGTTTGTGGATGATTGGCACTTGTTCATTGTGCTTCCATGGTAACACTTAACAACCTGAAGTTTCAAAAATTGTCAAACACTGTCATGAATTTTCCCATCTTCTCAAATACTTGGTGGGTCTCATGAATTTGAATATCAAGATTAGTTCTTTCATTATTGAACTTCGTTGTATGAAACCAGATGCTAATATTCATGATGCCTTTCTTTCAGAGTTCTGTTATTGGAAGGTGTCATTCTTTCATCTCTTTTATGAAATCCATTTTCGCTTTTGGCAAGTATCCTCTCCTTCCCTTCTATTCTTTTGTTTCTTGTTGCTAGCTGAGGCATTCATCATGTCCTACAAAAAATGTCATGCTAACTTTCAGAGTTCTACTGTGCCATTCTTTCATCTCTTTTATGAATTCAATTGATAAAACTCACAGTGCCTTTCTTTCAATAAGGTTACGATATCTTTAGTTTTTAGTTTATTTGTGTAGTGCTCTGTTTGTTCCATTTAGAATAGCAGCAAGGAGACGATGACAGTAATTGGTTTATAGCAGTATTTGGTCTTCCTTTCATGCGTTGCTTCTGTTAATATTAGTCCTAAATTAATGGTCTTACTAATATGAACATACGAGAGAATACTAGGAACATGGACTGACATTTCCTTTGGTCCCTAAAGTAAAAAATACGAGTTTTCTTGCCAAAAATGAATAGTTCTTTCTCATGATCATGTCATTTGGTTTATCAGATTCTCTCAAAAAAGCATTTTGTGATTGTGATTCTGATCACGTATTTAATCTAACATCATCTACACTTGGGATGGGAACCAAAATGCTTTGTAGAAACTGATGATACCCAATATCCCACATCATCTTTCCTGCATGGCATGTTAAGGTGATACTGCAATGATATATTTTGATGAACTCAAATCATATTTGTATATCCATATGATTTTGGGCATTTGAAGCCTTCAATAACTGTCCCATACATGACAAGTGGAAAACCTTTTTTGAATTCGATGCGGTCTTTGATGCAATCAATCGTTCATCCACAGCTACAAGGTTGGGCTTCACAGATGTTAAAAAAAATTATTAGCCTATCTAGATGCCATTTGCTAACTAGCGTCTTGATTTTTGTTGGGGAGAGTATCCAGTCCCCACTCCTGGTGGGTCTTTCCTTCTCAGGTGATGCTGCTGATGGGGCTGGGCAACACCACGAGGCATAGGGATGTTACCAGGATTCATTCCACCACCAATCCCTGCCTGAGATGAGAGATTATAAGCCGTCATGCCCTGAGTTTGCATTCTCTGCATGCCCATTGCCATTGGTCAAGGTGCAGATCTGTTGTTAACTCCATGAAACCGCATTTCCAGATGATACTGGCTGTGGAGGTTGAAGGCTAGTCGTTCCTTCAAAATCTGTATTCGTATCTACTGGACGAGTAGGATAATTGATGACTTTCTCTCCAGGTTGAGAGGGAACCAGGGCATTCCGTCCAGGGAGAGGTTCACTTCGAAAATAATCATGCTCTAGAGCTTGTGCAGCTGTTATACGCTTTCGAGGATCATATTCTAGCATCTTAGAAAGAAGGTCAAATGGAGCACCTTTTGCAGAGAGAGGTACAACACTATGTAGCCCAGTATTCTCATACTTGTGTCCTTGGATATGCTCCACATCATTGTGCCAATGTGGAAGGCTTGCAAGTGTTGGCCATTTTTCCAGTGTAGGATGGCCTAAGACCTTAAATATCTAGTCAAGTTGATCGAGCTGGAAAGGATTTGGTGTTGATTTGGCTTCTGCCCCTTGAAAAAGTGGCTTCAAAGTCAGAAGTTCAGCAAAAATGCATCCAACAGCCCACATGTCAATAGCACTTGTGTAGTGCTTAGCCCCAAGAAGCAACTCAGGTGCACGATACCAAATGGTTACCACAACACCATTATCAGACAATGCCTTCAAGGGAGCTTGATATATCCTTGCAAGTCCAAAAATCAGCAATTTTGACAACCCCATTTTCCTCTCCCTCACCCATAACTAAGATATTTGATGGATTTAGATCTCTATGTATGATCCAGCTACTGTGCAGATAGTTCAGTCCATTGAGTAGCTGCCAAAGCAATGATTTAACAGTGTATTGGTTGATCAAATTGTTACCCTTGTCTCTGTGATGCCTGATGATCTCATAAAGGTCATGTTCAGCATAATCAAAAGCCTCACCTTGAGTGCTGATTTTCAAAACTTTTGCGAGCACGAAAATGGTTGTTTGATAACCAGAGGCTAGGTTATCACCCCTTGTATTTTTTACTCAGGTCTTGCAAAAGGTACCAGGGCTGCAGGGTGATGTATCAGGTATTGCTGACACACATTTTTTGAGCTAATTGATAAAAGTATCATGTTTCTGTTGTGGTCCTGAATTCAACTTAAGAAAGAAATGGTATCAAAGATGGCTGGTCATGAAGTTATCGAGCAAATTGGAAGAGGAACTTTTGGGGCTGCATTTCTTGTTCTTAATAAATTGAGAATGATAGGTATGGAGTTTCTCTGCCAAATCTTCTTTGCAGTTAAATTTTCCTCAGCTGTTATATTGTTTCTGTTTGCACTTCAAAATGAGGGGTCGGTAGAAGAGAACTCTCCCCTACAAGTTAAGGAAAGGGATAGCCTGATGGACTCAATTTGAATCCTGTCTTGCTCTACTAAGAAACTACAAGTTAAGGAAAGGGATAGCCTGATGGACTCAATTTGAATCCTGTCTTGCTCTACTAAGAAACATAAATAAAAAAGAGAGAAGAAGAAGATACTTGGGAAGGGTATAAGGGACTGAAATTGATCATTGTTAAGGGATTAAAATTAATCATTGTTTACTTAATATTATGCAGTAGGAATAAGGGATCAGTCACTTGTTTAATAAGTGTAATTAGGCCCTCATATTTCATATATTTCCTCTTGCTGTTATTATTACAGAATGAATATGCTTTTTCAGTATAAAGCTGTTTTCATAAATCTGTCATGAATAAAGGATCCAGCTTAGCCAAGTTATCTGAAAATTATAGTGGAAAAAATAATATGCGTATCAAAATCTACTTTCCATGTGAAATGTCTCATGAGACTTGGATCACTAGTCTAAACATGATCACATATTATCTGAGCACGAATCATACTCAATATTCACTTACTAAATGTATCTCAAATGTAGTGTTTGATCCTTTTCAGAGTATGGAAGAGTTTTTGGCTCTCCTTGAATGTCAAATTCCTTAGAAAAGCTTATGAACACCTTTGTTCTCTCTCTCTTCTTCTCGATTTATAGAATTTTCAGAATGCTTCAAATTTCTTAGGCAATGCTTTAAGTAATGTTTGGTTATTGTCTCCCAGGTGCCAAAAATAGTATCATCACTCTCTGCCTATGTTTCAATTGCATAGAAACTTGTATTATCTCACGGTACATGTCCAGGTGACTGTGGACTTGCAAAATTGTTGAACAAGGAGAATCATGCATCCACAGTAAGGGTTCAATTGTCGATCTGGTCCGATTGTGCCGAGTTCCTATGTATTGCTAATTCTTCCATTGTCATAACAAAGAGGATTGTTTGTTTTATCTGAACTTTCCTGGCAAATGCAGACAGCTGACTAATATTGCTTGTTATTTATGTAAATTGCAGGCACTCCCAACTATATATGTGTCCAGAACTTCTTGCACACATACCTTATGGATACAAATCGGGCATTTGGTCTCTAGGTAATGAAAATCCTGCTGACACATTTGCTCTTATGTTTTCCTACCTGGTAGCGAATCTCTTGAAATCACATTTTCTATGATTTTACAGGTTCCTGCATGTTTGAGCTCGGCACATTTAAAGAAATGATATCTGCTTGTGAATTGTGTTCGCTTTTGAGATAGGGGAGTGGATAATTTTTAATATGCATGGGAAATATTATAAATATTTGAATTGTTAATATGAATTGGATTATGCTTATTGATAATATATATGTTGATTACCATTTTTGTTACGATAAGCATAATTAATTGTTGAATCTACATTCTTGATATGAGGCAATATATACTTGTGAATTGATATCTCCTCGTTTGATTAATGTCATGAGTTGAGCCTTGAGATATGAATATGTTTATTTGATTATGATATAAGCCTACGGTATGCCAGTCATAATACTCATGCTAACAAGGTCGTCTCAATGATTGTGCACATCGTATTTGAAATCCTAGTGGTCGGAGGAGTCACCAATCTATGTGGACTGATCATCTTATAGTACGGAGCCTCATGCTCATTGCATTTTGATTTTCTAACGAGCTTTACCTTATAACATTCTTGTTATGACCTATTTGAGAAACCTTCTTGTAAGAACTTAAAGCCGTATTCGGTGATATATTTTTCATTGTTGTATTATCTTGTAAATATTTATTGTATGTTATCTACTCATTGAGTTGCTGAACTCACCCTCTCATTAATTATCATTTCAGGCTTGTAGCTTGAAAGCAGGTTATTTTTGTTATACTCCTAGAACCTGCTATAGTGGTTTTAATCGATGCTTTTTCCTTATGTCTAGTTAGTGTTCTACAATTATAACCGTATATATTTAACTCCTCTATTAAAACAATCAAATTATATTATAAGGTTATTTTTTTTATTAACATTGCGTTGAACTATGATTAATTTATTTAAAAGATAAGTTTGTATTTAAGTTTGGGTTCGCATAGGTATGGAATAATCTCGGAGAACCACGTGTATGTACTGGTCATGGATCCGAGAATCGGGTCATGACACTTTTCATTTTCATCCCTATGATTTTGTGATCTTTTAAGTTTGGTCCTCATTATCTTAATTTCTATTTATTTTATTAGATTTGTTTTTCAATTTTCATCCTCTTTTTTAATTAAATTTTATCATTATTCTTTTTTTTATTACACTCAAGTTCACGGTTTCACAAGTCAAAATTTTAGAGATTAGATCAAGTTTTGGAGGTTTGCTAAGATTTTATTGCCCCCCACCTTATATTTTTTTTATTCTTTTTTCTTAGAAAATATGTTTTTCTCTCTCTCTCTATACTTGACCTTTGTTTTATCATTCTACACTTGGCCTATTTGTCACCATTTGTTTTCTTATATTTATTTTCTTATAATATTTTTATTTAGTCTTTCCTTATTATTTTTTATTCTTTACACTTGAAATAATTATCACTCTATATTTGACATATTTACACCTTTTTTTGTTCCTATTTTAATTTTGTTGTTGTGGGCTAATAGCTTTTTCTTTACACTTAAAGTGTTAATATTAAACAAATATCAAAATATATAATTATTTTTAAGAAAAAAATACTTGTATTATTATTTTAAACACCTTATCCATAATAAAATGAATATATAAAAAACTAAATAATCAAAAGGTTTGTAGGCTGATTATTTCGCTTGGATGTATAGCATCATAAAAAATCTAGGACCATTAACTTTTTTCTTACTTGTTAAAAAATTTGGTTCTGGTTGCGGCGAAGTGCATGGCAAGTGACATGTATATTTTTTTATTGTAGATAATTTGGTCTATTTTTTCCACTTATTTTGTCTACGTGTGACTTTGTATATTTTCTATTTATGTGATATTAGATTTAAAATATCATACATAAAAAAGATGCAAAAGTCAATTTTAAAAAAAACAACATCGACTGATGAATTATTTGTCTCGTCGCCTACATGCAGGCTTGCATGAAGTGGGCAGTATGCCGGGCTTTTTGCCCGGCCCAAACGCATAAGGGAGGTGGGCTGGAGGCCCAACCCATGCATAGTGGGCTATCAGTCCGACCCATCAGGGCTGGACAATCAACCTACTAATTTTTTTAATTTTTGTTTTATTTTATTAAAAACATATAAAAATTAAAAAATAAAATAAAAAGGTGTTGTTTTCATGCATACGGACGAATTCCAAGGTTTTTCCCATCGTATTTTTTGTAAAAAAATATGTTGCATCTTTCTCATGTTTTAAAACGAAAATTGGATATTGTAATCGGTTTTACTTCATTTTACTCCACAGCCTTGACGTATCGTATGAATTTAGTTCGTGATGAAATTGCAAGTAGTTTGATGGGAGAATAAAAAAGAGTGTGTAATTTACTTGAATTATTAATTACATTTTATTATTATGATAATTAAATCTACAATATTTAAAAAAATATATGTGTGTGTCCTTTAAAGTTATTTCACAAGTTGACAGCAATATGAAAAGCATGCTAACCAAACACTCGAAACTATTTTTTATTAAACCTTAAACTCAACCACAGTTTTAACCAAACACTTCAATTTCAATTTTGAACTGAGTTAAAAGCATTTTTGATGAAACTTGTTTTTTTTGTATATATGCCTCCTTCGTGTTCTGCATAGTGGGGAAGAGAAGGAGACAGATGCTCTGCATGTGAGAGGCTAAAGTGAAGGTGACGGGGTCTCTTTCTAGTCACATTCCTAGGCATTGGATATTAATCCACGTTACTATATATATATATATATATATATATATATATATTAACTAATATATAAACGGCGTGGCCAATTCATTGTAGTGCCTGGTACTGTAGCATGTGAGTGTTATATATATATTAACTAATATATAAACGGCGTGGCCAATTCACTGTAATGCCTGGTACTGTAGCATGTGAGTGTGTGCACTGTGGATTGTATTTTTTGGGTCGGTTCGGTTCTCGGTTCACTCGGTTCGGTTGGTTTCCCAGTTTTTCTATTTTTTTATAATTTTTGCACAGTGAAATAGCGCTTTTAGCCTTCGAAAAAGACAAAAAACCGTTTATGGGTGGAGGGGTTCCGGGGTAATTGCACAATTTCAGACCGGACCGGTCTGGTCCGCCTACCTTTTCAATATTTAATAGTTTTTCAGAAATAGCTAATTACCGGTTTGGCCCCTAATAAGACAAAATAGTTGATTTACGCACAGGGCTACACCGGTAATTGGTCATTCTTTTTTTCTTTTTTTTTTTCTTTTTACTGTCAGCGCGTGTGTAACACGCGGCCGACAGTATGCACCCTCGCGCCCTCTTTAAGTGGCGCGTGCGTGGTGATGGAGTCGCCGGAGATGGTCTACCGGCGTCTCTGTCGATGCGCTGCCGCTTGGTCTTGCTCCCGGTGCGGCGCATTTGTTCCTCCGACGTCCGTGGAAGCGGCGACGACCAGTCAAAGTGCAGGAGAGTCCCCCTATTTTCATGCTTTTTCATTTCAGTCCCTGTACTTTTAATTTTGTTTATGGTCCTTATTTTTGTTATATAAGTTTTGATTTTGTTCGATTGGGTCCTTCGATTGAAATTAATTGGATTAGAAATTTTCACTTCGATCCTCCTTCTTTTAATTTCTGGATTGGGTTTAAATAACTCAATAATTTTGGTACTGCTGTTTCAATTTATTCAATTTTGTCCTTTGATTGAAATTGATAATAAGTATGAATTTCATTTCGGTCCTTAAACTTTTAATTTTGTTTCGGTACAGCAGTTTCAATTTATTCAATTTTGTCATTTGATTGAAAATTGATAATAAATTTGATTTTCATTTCGGTCCTTATACTTTTAATTTTGGATTTTAATCCCTTTATATTTGATTTTCCTTTCGGGCCTTATACTTTTAATGTTTTTTTTAATCCCTTGATTTCTTTTTATGATTTAAATTTTCTTAAAGTTTTTTATGGTTTTTTTAGTCTTTCATTTATTTTAATTTTTTTCATTATTAACACAATAATAATAATAATAATAATAATAATAATAATAATAATAATAATAATAATAATAATAATAATTAAAAAAAAATAATTTAATTGTTTTTCTTGCTTATTCTTTTGTTAATGTTTTTTAGTTTTTTCTTCCTCGAGAAAATTTGATAATTTTTATTGTTTTGGCAGTGATAGCAACTATAATTTTTGTTTTTGTTTTATTTTTTTGTTTGATCTTTTGTTGAAGTTTTTAGAAGTTTTTTTCCTTCCATTTTTTCCCTTTCATTATTAACACAAAAATAAAATAAATAAATGAAAATAATAATAATAATAATAATAATAATAATAATAATAATAATAATAATAATAATAATAATAATAATAATAATAATAATAATTTAATTGTTTTTCTTGCTTAATCTTTTGTTAATATTTTTGAGGATTTTTTTTCTCGGGATAATTTGATAATTTTTATTGTTTTGGCAATGATAACAACGATAATTTTTGTTTCTGTTTTATTCTTTTGTTTGATCTTTTGTTGAAGTTTTTAGGATATTTTTTTCTTCCATTTTTTCCCTTTCATTATTAACACAAAAATAAAATAAATAAATGATGATGATGATGATGATGATGATAATAATAATAATAATAATAATAATAATAATAATAATAATAATAATAATAATAATAATAATAATAATAATAATAATAATAATTTAATTATTTTTTTTGCTTACTCTTTTGTTAATGTTTTTTAGGGTTTTTCCCCTCAGAACAATTTGATAATTTTTATTGTGTTAATAGTGATAACAATGATAATTTTTAGTTTTTATTGTATTTTTTTGTTTGATCTTTTTTTGTTGTTTTTACAATTTTTTTAATCTTTCATACATTTATTTATTCTTTCATGATAATAATGATAATAATATCAATAATAATAATTATAATAATAATAATAATAATAATAATAATAATAATAATATTTTAATTGTTTTTCTTGGTTACTATTTTGTTCATGATTTTTATTTTTTTCCCACGGTATAATTTGATAATTTTTATTGTTTTGATAGTAACAACAATAATAATTTTAGATGTTAAGACTCCGATGTTGCTATTGTTATAATATTTTAAATTAATATTGCTTCGTTTTCCCCCTTTTTTATAATTATTTTTATTTGCTCTTTGTATTAAATGGTTTTTATAATTTTACTATCTGCACAATAATGATTTTAGTGATTAATTGTTTTTCTTATAAAAATATTTTGCTATTTTTTTAATGTTAGTTCGCGATCTTTTGTGATCTTTGATGACGCAATACCTACATTCTAAAAGATGTAATCTATGCTTGCGTAACAAACTCTATTTAAAATTTTATACATTTTATCTCTTAACCTATAACTTTTATTTAGTTATATCATATAAATTTATCATTGTAGATTTAATTATGTTAAATTATATACACAAGAATGCCCGCGGCAACGCGCGGGGACATTTGGCTAGTATATATATATTCTTTGTTGTTTTATTGCTTTAACCAAGAAAGAGGCAAACATTCAATACTCGCAAGGGGCAAAATAGATGTTTTTAAGTGTTTTTTTTATCGTTATAATATGTTTATATTAAAAATAAGAGATATTATTACGGTCTATCTTCATTTTATTTTATATCATTTTCATTCCTGGCCATTTGCAGAGCATTTCGGGAGGGTGGTATGTCCTGAGATAAGATAGCTTGCGCAGGGTCTGTGGTTTCACCATAGAAGTGTTAGAATCATAAGAAGATTGAAGAAATTCAGATATTATTGAAGAAGAAGGAAATATATGCTCAGCACTTAGAGACCGAGAGAGAAGAGGGAAATGAAATTTCAAATGCTTTACTGTTTTGGTTTGTTAACTTCACACCTTTACCGTGTGACACTCACCAGCTTATATAACAAACTTAATAAGCCAAATATAGCTATTATGTATATTCTAGAATACACATATAGAATTCTAGAATATACTCTAACATCCCCCCTCAATCTTATGCTTTTATACACCAAGCATGAGATTGTTACAATGCAATTGAAAAAGAGAAGTACTGAGCCCTTTGGTGAGTATGTCTGCGAATTGCTCCTTGGAAGACACAAATTGGACAGCAAGCTGATTGCTAGCTACCCGTTCCCTCACAAAATGCACATCAATTTCAATGTGTTTAGTGCGTTGATGGTGCACTGGATTGAAAGACAAAGCTATGGCTGAAACATTGTCACAAAAAATAACAGGAGGCTGAATAATATCAACATGCATGAAGTCAAGGAGCTATTTCAGCCAATCAATTTCAGCAGCAGTGGATGATAAAGCTCTGTATTCTGCCTCAGTAGAAGACCTAGAAACTGTTTGTTGTTTCTTGGAAGCCCAAGAAATAGGATTAGAGCCGAGAAAAATTACCAAACCAGTGGTTGATCTTCTATCATTTGGATCGCCAGCCCAGTCTGCATCACTAAAAGCTTTGAGTTCAAGAGGACCAGGAGAATACCTCATGCCGTAGTTCATAGTGCCCTTGAGATAGCGTATGATATGCTTGATTGGAGTGAAGTGAGAGACCATAGGTTGCTGCATAAATTGGCAGACTTGATGGACTGCAAAGGTGATGTCTGGACGGGTGAAATTGAGGTATTGCAATGCACCAACAATACTTCTATACATAGTGGGATCAGCAAATGGCAGACCATCATCTTTGGATAGACGTTGGTAAGGTAGACAGGGTGTGTGGCAGGGCTTAGCATCAGACATATCAGTTTTGCTCAACAATTCAGTTATATACTGGGACTGAGACAATACTAAACCAGTAGATGTGTATGTAATTTGTATGCCCAGAAAGTAGTGTAAAGCCCCTAAGTCTGTGATGTCAAATTCAGCAACAAGAGCATCAATAACACACTGAATATCACAAGAGTCAGACCCAGTTATAATAATTTCGTCCACATACACCAACAAGATAATGATTCCATGATCAAGATACTTCACAAATAAAGATGAATCAGTATAAGTATGCTTGAAACCCAGTGCTGGTAAAAAGGAAGTGAACCTGTCATTCCATGCTCTCGGGGCTTGCTTAAGCCCATATAAGGATTTATGGAGCTTACATACCATCTGAGGATTGTCAAGGTCCAGAAATCCAGGAGGTTGAGCCATGTATACCTCTTCCTGAAGGATGCCGTGAAGGAAGGCATTTTTCACATCTAGCTGACGCAATTTCTAGTTGTGATGAGCAGCAATGGCCAGTACAATTCTGACAGTAGTGGGTTTAACCACAGGGCTGAAAGTTTCACCATAGTCCAAGCCAGGTTCTTGGCTAAAACCTTGAGCAACTAGCCGAGCCTTGTGTCTAGCAATTGAACCATCAGCATGCTTCTTGATTTTGAAGATCCACTTGCACCCAACAAGATTCTTATGAGGAGGTAATTCAACAAAAGACCAAGTTCCTTGAGAGTGTAGAGCAGTGATCTCATTTTGCATGGCAGATAACCAAACTGGGGATTTTAGAGCTGATTTGTAAGATAGAGGTTCACTTGTGGGCAGAGCTGCTGCACTAGATTGATGAATAGCAGATAGACAAGCTCTTCTAGTCATGGCCCCATTTTTGCTGCGTGTCTGCATAGGGTGAATATTCATGGCAGGAATATGCAAAACAACATTCAACTGTTCAGGATCACAAGGTTCCTCTGATGTTAAAGAGGTAAGGTACGTACCTTCTATATTGGATTCAGTTGCCACAAGGATGGATGCCATGGACAAAGAAGCAGGAGTAGTGGACAGTGATGAAGTGGAAGATGAGGGAAGGGGAGGTGAATTTAGTGAGCTAGAAGGTGCAGCCAAATTGTGACTTGGGACATTGATGTTATTTGTGACTGGGGGCCGAGGCTGAGATGGACATAAAGGAGGCATTGCAAGAGGTGAAACAGAGGACATACTGGGCATGGTGAAAGATGTGGATGAATAATTAGATGCTGTGGATTGAGTGCAAAGGTTATTATAAGGGAACAAATTCTCATTGAATGCAACATGCCGAGATATATATAGTTTCTTGTTAGAGACATGATAACATATATACCCTTTATATTGTGGTGCATAACCCAGAAATACACACATGGTGGTCTTTGGTTGTAATTTATTCTGCATATATGGTCGAAGCAAGGGGAAGCATGCACATCCAAAAATTCTGAGATGTGTGACAGAGGGTATAAGACCAAACAACAGTTCAAAGGGAGACTTGTGTTTTAACAAAACACATGGCATTCGGTTTATCAAAAAAGAGGCAGTGTGTATAGCATAAGACCAAAAAGAAGGGGGTAATTTAGCATGTTGAAGGAGAGTTATTGTTGTTTCAACAAGGTGCCTATGCTTACGTTCAGCTAAACCATTTTGTTCAGGGGTATAAGGACAGGATTTTTGATGTATGATACCCTTACTGTCAAGGAAATTTTTCAATGGTTTATTAACATACTCCCCTCCCCATCACTTTGAAGAATTTGAATGCATGTAGAGAACTGATTCTGAACATATTGAACAAATTTGATGAAAATGGAGCACACATCACTCTTGTTAATAAGGGGGAACAACCAGCAATACCGAGTGTAATCATCAACAAAGATCACATAGAATTTAAAACCATCAACAGAAATAGTTGGAGAAGGACCCCAAACATCACTATGAATTATATGGAAAGGTTTTACAGATTTATGGAAACTAGACTGAAAGGGAAGCTTAGACATCTTGCCCTTTAAACAACTAACACAAACATCAAGTTCAGTATCTGAAGAACAGGAAACATTGGCCTTGTTTAACATTAACTTGACAATTTTATTTGCTGGATGTCCTAATCGGTGATGCCAAATGGAAGACAAGACTAACCGACCAATGTAGGCTTGAAAGGGAGAGGAAACTGGAAAACGGGCAGGAGATGTAAGAGGTAGTGGATAGAGTCCATTACTGCACTGTCCTTTGTACAAGATCCTCCGAGTGAGTTTATCCTGATTCCAAAAAGAAAAAGCATAAAAAATCAGATAACAATTATTGTCCAAACACACCCGATGAACTGATAACAAATTTTGGGTAAGTTTGGGTACACATAAAACTGATTTTAACTTGAGTGGCTGAGGTTTAGTGGGGATTAGAGCAGAACCAATATGCGAGACCAACAGACCTTCCCCATTAGCAGTTTGTACAGTGTCATTAGCAGGATAGGAGGAGCTGAGGGACAGGTTGGACAAGTCTGCAGTCATATGATTGGTTGCCCCTGAGTCTGTAATCCAGACCTGTTGTGAAGCTGATGGCTGCTGTGAAGAGGATCAAAGATTATGCATAGCAGTGTAAGCATGATGCTGAGATTGCTGTGAGGATGAAGAGCCACTCGTAGGGTTGCCAACAAAATTGGGACCATTTTCATTATAGTAGCAGAACTAGGTTTTGTGATTGAACTTGCCACAAATACCGCATGTAAACTTATCAAAATTTCTGAGACCACACATTGGAGCAGTGTGTCCCTCACTGTTACATAGCTGACAAATAGTAACAGTAGGATAACCAGGAGAGGAATTTGAAACTACAGGGACCTTACCATGCACTAGTGGTTTCTGAAAGAAATTTCGGTGACCTGAAGAGGGGGGCCTTCCCCTGCCGCGATTCCTATTAAATGGTTTGTAGCTACCATTGTCATAGGAATTGAAACCAGATTGCCCACGAGCTGGTCTAAAAGATGACCCAGGGGCTTTATAGGTACCCGTAGAAATGGTGTGCATGGCAGACAGATATGGAGAATTATTTGGAACAATATTTTCCACAATGAGTTCTTCAGCAAGAAGCTGAGACCGAAATTCTTTAAGAGGGATCACACTCTCTCTCCCCCTAATTACACACCTAAATGTATTATATTCAGATGGTAAACCATTTAAGGCTAAGATGACAATATCCTCATCAGCAAAGTGAACCCCAGCAGCCATCAAATGATCTCTCGCCTCTTTAATCTTCAATAGATATTGACTGATAGTGTCTGATCCTTTCTTAATATTTTGTAAATTGGACTTTAACTGGAAAATGCTTGTTTTAGACATGGTAGAGAATTGCTCTTTCAATCTCATCCACAGTTCTCTAGAGCTAGTACTACCTATTGCACAGGATAATGCTATAGGAGACAAGGTGGCTGTAATGAGCTGCATTACAACCCTATCATGTATTGTCCAAATCATCAAAGCATCACAATCAATAACAGAGGAGGAACTAGGATCACCTGAACCACACGCACCCAAGGCAGCAGAGGGAGGAGAAGGGCACGGGTGAGAGCCATCCACAAACCCAAAAATTCCATTGCTCTCGAGCAACAATTGAATTTGAAAATTCCAGTTGAGATAATTAGAATCGTCTAGCTTCACGTTCGCAGACGTTGAAACGGTGGAAATAAGATGTGTGATTGGGGATTGAACGATTTGTAATTGAGCAGCTGTCACCATTGTTGATAGACAACAGAGTATTCTGGAGAGGATTTTTAAACAAAGAATGGGTTTAATTTGACACTGAGCTGGGAGTGTCTTTGAATTGAAAAATTTGAACAGAATCGAGAAAATTTGTGGTTATTTGGTGAAGAACAGTAAGCTGACAACAAGGATTATCTCAAGATTTCTTTTCTTGGATTTAGCTTGCTTTAATTCGACTGCGTGAGCATTAAAAGCTCTGATACCATGTTAGAATCGTAAGAAGATTGAAGAAATTCAGATATTATTGAAGAAGAAGGAAATATATGCTCAGCACTTAGAGACCGAGAGAGAAGAGGGAAATGAAATTTCAAATGCTTTACTGTTTTGGTTTGTTAAGTTCACACCTTTACCGTGTGATACTCACCAGCCTATATAACAAACTTAATAAGCTAAATACAGCTATTATGTATATTCTAGAATACACATATAGAATTCTAGAATATACTCTAACAAGAAGAAGCTAGTGGTTGCTTCTAGTGATCGAAATCTAGCGAGCTAGCTGTCCCTTGATTGTATTGGAAAAAGAAACCTGCCTTGAGGAAACAATGTGAAAGAGAATCTAAGGTGATTGAGACGTGACAAATGGGCTTGGATTTTGACATTTCATCTCTGGAAGATATATATATATATATATATATATATATATATATATATATATATATATATATATATATGAGAGAGAGAGAGAGAGAGAGAGAGAGAGAGAGAGAGGCAAAAATGGTTAGAACCTTAAATGGTTAGAACCTTAAATTTGGCAGGCAAAAACGGTGTTAAGGTCGGTCTCTCTCATTCTTTCCCTTTGCTGCTCCTTTTTTTCCCTGCCAAATTTAATTTAATTCTTAGATATAGACTCTGGAGTAAATAAAAGTATTTTATCAAGAGCGAGAGAGAACAGCTGTTACTGTCCTCCTCCTCGGTTGGGTAGCCATTCCAGTGATCTCATGATCCACTTTCTTTGTGCTACTGGCTTCTTGCTGTGATCTTTCATAGGATTTTGTGGTCTCACGTGAATCTCATAACCTCTTACCACATTAAATTCTCTCCTCATAAAAGCACTGGAATGAGGTTGAAAAATTAAACTCTAGCCAGCCACTCAAAAATGTCTGCTGAATGCAGGTGAAAATCAAAATATATTTTGACATTAACTATTGCTTTTTTCAACAGATACCGAAGCAAGTATTACTAATTATCTCATTTTCTAAACTGGACAAATTCGGTTGTCTAAAGTAGGTTAGTCGAGATTGCTAAGGTTGTTACTACAGAAGAGAAGAGTCACTTCTGTTGAACTCTGTTGTTTAAAAAAAAAAAACTTCACAAGACTGGTATAAAGTAACTGTTCACACCAGCGCTTAAGATTAATGGATTGATGTTGTTATTGGAGCTTTCTCAAATTAATCAATATGGGATATTCAAGATAGATTAGGTTACCACTAGGACAACCTAAATTCAACCAAATTCAAAGACACTTGCCTTGTGTATGTGGGCTGTGTTGTTTCTGCACATGAAAATACCGGAGAAACATTCTGTGGTATCTAGGCTTTTCTTGCAACTGTTTGTTGTCGTCTTCTTTTTTAAAAATAAATAAATAAAGAGTTTTGACCTCTCTCTCTCTCTCTCTCTCTCTCTCTCTCTCGCTCTCTCTCTCTCTCTGCTCTTCTCTTCTCTGTAACTTGGAAGGTGTTCATTTCTGACATCCTTCCAGGTGGATAAATTTTGTTTTCTCCAGTTCCCTGTTTCCAATCTGCCTTTTCCCTCTTCAACCAGGAATTTCTTGGTTTACAGCGCACCCAGGCTTTGACGATGGATGGTTATTGATTAACACGTAATTTGATAGGGACATAGAGAAAACATCATTAGACTTTTTGTGTTTTCTTTTTGAAAAGGATGAGTTTGGAATTCGGCAGGCAAACTTCCACCAGCACGCAGTAGATGGATGCAGTGCCCAGAGATAAAAGAGTTGGGTGATATTTAGCTTTCATGATTAAACTTCATTGATCGAGAAGATTTCCAAGGAAAAAATAACGGAGAGGGAGAAGATGAATGGTGGTTTGATCTTAATAAACATGTGCAAGATTTTTCTATTGAACTACGTACACTAGCTAGCAGCTGTTCATCTTGTCCCATTCGACTGAGAAGAGCTCCTAATTTTTGTTTCAAGACTGCCTTGTCTTGTAATTATCATATTTATCATCAGTTCAGATCCCTGTAATAATCTTTGTTCACTTATACGAGATTATCCGATGAAAAAAATATCCAAAATAGATAAATTATCGATATAGTTTTTGAAATAGTATAAATATGTTTTTTTATATGCATTTCATTAAAAAATAATTATTTTAACAACTCGTTTGTATTTTAATATTTTTATTATTAACACTTTTAACTTTTTTTTAAAAAAATCAATGAGGAAAATTTAATTGATGAAATAATACATCTTTAACAAATTTACTTTAATGTTTTAGCTCTTTTATAAATATATTAAAATGATTTTTTAACACTAAAATTATTTTAGCTCTTCATATTAACAAATACATAAAACAAAACGGAAAACACTGTTCACGCACTCTAAATTCACTGTGGACGCGAGCTTTTTGATCCCTGTGTCGCGCGAGTTCGTCTACCTTTTTTTTTTTGTTTTTTCCGCCTATGAACAGTGTAGTAACGATTTTGTCCCTCATAATAAGACAAAATAACATTTTCGGCTGAGGGTTAAGGGGGTAATTGCGCGCGTACGGACCGGTCTGGTCCGGTCCGATCCGCCGTGATCTTTT